>ONZH01013639.1:0-41695 GCA_900303285.1 Rhinella marina
CTCCTATGTACAAGAATATAACTACTAACCTAGAACTCAGCCCGCTTTCTCTACCTACTTGCAGTATAAGCCCTACTTGGCAGAACTGCAACTGGATGACAGTCCCTAGTAGCCGAGGGTCAGAAGCACAGAGGAATCCGTTTGTAAATGCAGGAACAGGGAACAATGAACCTAGCTAGTGAGCAAAACATGACTGTGACTGGCACTGGTGTATGGCCAGGAAGGGGCTTCAATAGAGTACCGAGTTCCTAGATCAGAACTCTGATAGGTCCACGACTCGATACTCCATTAGTAAGAAACACTAGTACACAGTAATAGAGCAGCTGAGCAATCATTCAGCCCACTGCTAGACTCCTCCAGCACACGCCCATTACAGGGAGAAACAGAACATTGCATCCTGTTTCTAAGGATGCAGTCACATCACCAGGGGGCATGGCTCCGCAGAGCACCTCTCCCGACGCCTCTGTGCCTAGGCTGCGGATCGTGCTGCTGGAGGCCAGACAGGTAAGTGTGTTACATTACTCTTAGGAGAGGCCACCGCACCCTCAACATAAGCAGCAGGTTTCGATGGAAACTCAAGATGAAACTTCCTCTTTAATGGAGCAGCAGGAACATCCCAAGCAGTGACCCATGTCCTTTACTTAGCACCGTATCCCTTCCAATGGATGAGGTTCTGAAGAGAACCCTGGACTCTCCGAGAGTCAAGAATTTTTCTACCTTGTACTCAAAATCGCCTAAAATTACAACTGGATCAGGAGGTGGAGAAATCACAGGAGGAATGTAGTTCTTCAGCAATGATTTGTGGAGCACATCATGTACCCTAAATAAAGGTGGTAACTGAAGACGGAATGATAGAGGTTTTTTTTATATGGGCCAATAAACTTAGGAGCAAGTTTACCAGACGATACCCTGAGATGCAGATTCTTTGTAGAAAGCCAGACAGGTTCTCCCAGAGTAAAATCCGGGCTTCATGAACACTTTTTATTGGCTTGTTCACATTGGATGCTCCTACGAGCCTGGGCCAAAACTGTGCCAAGATCATTCACGATGGCGTCCACCGCAGGACTCACAGAGCTTAACCCAGAGACTGATGTAAAACGTGGATTAAAACCAAAATTTCAATAACCAGGTGGAACATCACTAGAGGAGATGACATGATTGTTGGTGACAAACTCTACTAGAGACAAAAACCTCTTCCTCTTGTTCTGACAGTCGGATACAAAGAATCTCAAAAACTGCTCCAGTACCTGGTTGACCCTTTCAGTTTGTCCATTTATCTCAGATTGGAACACAGATAAGAAGGACAGGTTGATTCCCAGTGCCTTACTAAATTCTCTCCAGAAGACAAACTCAAGTCTTCTATCTGACACAATGGACTCGGGTATCCCATGTAATTTGAGAATATTGTTCAGTAACAAGGTAGCTGACTTTTTAGTGTCAAGAAGTTTTTTTTAACAGACTTAGGTGACATATTTTGGAGAACCAATGACCACCTAGAGAACTGTTTCCTCCTGGAGAGCAGAAGGTCAGTAATGAAATCCATTGAGATTTGGGTCCAAGGTCTCTGTGGAATGGGCAAGGACAAAGTCGGCCTGCAGGACTTCTCCTGGTTACCCAGGCCCTTGTGCAAACATCACATGCTGAGACAACCACATCTTGAGACAAAGTAGGCCACCAGTAGGCTCTGGAGACCAGATGTTTAGTCCCAGCATTTCCCGGATGACCGGCAAATACAGAGCAATGAGATTTCTTCAAAAATTTAAGGTGAAGATTTGGAGGAACAAACTATTTACCAGTGGAAAGATTACAGGGAGCGAAATCCTGACAACATCGTATTTCAGAGGCAAGATCAGGATTTACGGCAGCAATGACAATACCAGGAGGAAGAATGTCACCAGGTTCAGTAAGTGCCAAAACTATGTGATAAAGCATCCGCTTTCACATTACCTGACCCAAGATGATAAGTAACAATAAGATTAAACAGGGTGAAGAACAAGGCCTAGCGTGCTGGTCTAGGATTCAAGCACTTAGCAGTATCCAGATTTGTCAGGTTCTTGTGATCCGTAAGTACAATGATCTGGTGGTGAGCTCCTACTAAGAAATGTGATTGCCAATATCATAGTCCCTCTCTGTGGAGGAATATTTTTGTAAGAAGAATGCACATGGCTGAAGATCCGTTTAGGACATTACTGCACCCACCCCCATCTCAGAAAGATCCACCTCAAAATTTAAAGGGGTATTCTCATTTTAGACAATGGGGGCATATCACTAGGATATGCCCGCATGTCTTATGGGTGCGGGTCCCACACCTATATCGAGATCGGAGGGCGGAGTGCTGCTCCTGGAGGACCCCAGGTTTCCCGGGGTCCGGCCACTACCAGATGCAGCTCCCCACTGCCCCCATAGAAATGAAAGGGAGTACACTGCCCATGTGTGGCCACCGCTCCCATTCATTTCTATGTAGCTGACGGAAATAGCCGAGCCGGTGTGCACTCCTTCAGTTTGGGGGCTCCGTTCTCGATATAGGTGCGGGTCCCACACCTATAAGACAATGGGGGCATATCCTAGCGATATACCCCCATTGTCTAAGATGAGAATAACCCTTTAGAGAGAGGTAGGCTTGGCTCAATCAACTATGGCTTGTACTTTAGTGGGGTCCATACAAAAACTTTGGGGTGACAGGATATAACCCAGGAAGGAAACTTCTCTTATACCAAATTCGTATTAACTTAGCTTAGCAAACTGTCTATGGTCCCTCAATTTTTGGAGGACCTTTCTTACATGTATAACATGAGAAGACCAGTCGGGAGAAAAAATCAAAATATCGTTGAGATACACAACAACTCAGGAACTCTCAGAATTTTTTTTTGAAACACTGTGAGGGCATTACAATGCCCAAATGGCATCACACGGTATTCAAAATGCCCTTCGGGTGTATTGAGCACCATTTCCCCCTCCTGTATTCCATGCAAATTGTAACTGCTAAGATCAATTTTAGTGAACCTCTAAGCCTCAACAATTTGAACAGATCAGGGATGAGAGGAAGGGGGTGCTAGTTTCTGACCATAATTTTATTAAGGTCTCTCTAATCTAATAGGGGAGCAATCCACCGTCTTTTTACTCACAAAAAATAATCCAGCTTCCATGGGAGATACAGAGGGTCGAATATGCCCTGTTTTCAGACTATCTTGTATATAATCTCTCATGGTCTGCTTTTCAGGCCCAGAAAGATTAAAAATTTGATTTTTAGGAGGTTCAGCACCAGGGGCAAGTTAAATGGCACAATCAGAGGGGCAAGACTTCAGAGGCCTTTTTGGAAAACACGTCCTGAAAGTCCTTTATGAAGTCAGGTGGTGGTCCTTCCTCTACTTCAAGACTAGGGAGTTGGATAGAGAGACAATGATTAGAGCACTGGGGACCCCATTTTACTAATTCCCTAAAACTCCAATTAAAAAGAAGACTATGTGCCCTCATCCAGGGTAATCCCAAGATGACATCAGCAGACAAATTTTTCATGACATATAACAAATACATTTTTGAAAGAATTGACCTAATCTTCATAACCAATTCTTTATACTCAATAAACCCTCAGGCTAAGGGAGTAGTATCCACCTCAGAAACCGGAAAAGGTCCAGTTAGTCTACGTACTATGAGACCCAAGGCTGACACAAAATTAAAATTAACAAAATTTGCTGCAGCCCCCAAATCCACAAAAGCTAAACCAGAAACAGGCCTTCCTTGTGAAGACACATTAACTGGCAGTAGAACCCTGTCAGTCTTTTTGGGAAATACCGGTGCGTCTGAGTGAGCATCACTCAGATGCTGAAGTTTTCCGCCTTCGGCCTAGAAGGACAGTATCACAGTTGATGTGCAGGACTGCCGCAGTAGAAGCAAATGCCATTCTTCAGGCGGTGTTACTTCCATTGCTGAGAAGACATGGTACTCAGTTGCATGGGACTCCACTGGCGCCTTGGACACAGAAGCATGAGGAACAGAAGGACGATAAGAAGAATGGACAAGGACAGATTTTCCTGCTTTCGTTCCCTAAGACATTTGTCAAATTGATTAGCTAAAGATGTAGCCTTGTCTTGGGACATTAGGGTAGGATGACTAACACAAGTCTGTAATGGTGGCCAGAAAAAAGTTGAAGAAGCCTCGACCTCAATATTGCCATAAGAAACGTTGTTTCGAGTTTGCAAAAAAGTGCGAACAGTAGACAGTAGAAGATTGGAAACAGTGGATAAGACGAAAGTCAATAGACTGGACTCAATAGACTGGACTCTGCAAATGGGTCTGGAAGAAACAAGGGAAAAGGGGGTTGAGAAATTGAAGGAACTGTGGAGGAAGCCTGATGATATGGGTTGTTTCACAGCTAAAGGTGTTGGATACTTGACCAGGATCAATGGTGGTCTCAATGCTGAGCTATATGTGAGTGTCCTACAAGATGTGTTACTTCGTACAATGGGTATGAAAGGGACGACATAGTGTTCCAGCAGGATAACGACCTGAAGCATACGTAGAGATTGGCAATGGTTCAGTGACAATAAAGTAGAGGTGCTGGATTGGCCTCCACAGTCCCCAGACCTCAACCCAATCCAACACTTGTGGGTAGAGTAGAAGAAAAAGCTGTATTCGTACCCAAGTGAGCCGACCAGTATGCACCAACATTGAGAATGTGTAGAAGAGACCTGGGAACAGATTTCAGTCAAGACATCCTTGAATCTGATGGAGAACATGCCCAGAAGAATTCAGGCCATGCTGAAAGCCAAAGGTGGATTTACAAAATACAAAATAAACAAAATAATAAAAATTTTAATTTAGCATTTTAGGAGCAAAACAGTAACAATGCATTTACATGAGAAGAATCTGCAGAACTAATCATGTGCTAAATAGTCACAAGTCCAAAGTATGTATGAGATAGCCGAGGTGATTGTCTATAAAATGATGGGAGTCTCACGTTCAAAGCTGTAGTGGATGGTGAGATATGGAGACAGGAAGTCAAAAGTTCTAAACATTGTTCCATTTTGCTTATCAGTGTATATACTGTAGATAGGGCTGTGTCTTTCCAAATCCTGTCCAATCCACTGAATCTACCACAGGTGACTGCAGTCAAGGTGTAGAAACCTCTCAAAGATGATAGAGAGAAATGGAAGGCTCTGAGCAAAATGTCCAGAGTCAGAGCAAAGGGGCTAAAGACTTATGTCCATACAAAGTTTTAGTGTATCCTTTTTAATAAATGTGCAAACATTTGTAACATTCTGTTCACTTTATGGAGCATTGAGAACAGAATGATGGGAGGAAACACAAGGAGCAACAGAACAAAGTCTGAAAAGGTGAAAGGGTGTGAAGAATTTCTCAGTGCACTGTATTTGTTTGCTACAGATAAGATAACACCTACACTTTCCACTGCAAATATAAATACAATGTAGTCACAAGCATTTGGTAGGATACTATGTTTGGTGTGTCTAGAAGAAACATTCTCACCTGAGGCTTTGTGACAGTCCTCAATGATGTGTAGGACAGGGATCTTATGTAAAGTGGGGGAAAAAGTATTTAGCCAGCCACCAATTGTGCAAGTTCTCCCACTTATAAAGATGAGGTCGGCCTATAATTGACATCATAGGTAGACCTCAACTATGAGAGACACAATGAGAAATCCAGAAAATCACATTGTCTGATTTTTAAAGAATTTATTTGCAAATTATGGTGGAAAATAAGTATTTGATCACCTACAGTCATGGCCAAAAGTTTTGAGAATGACACAAATCTTCTATTTTCACATGATCTGCTGCCCTCTGGTTTTTATGTGTGTTTGTCAGATGTTTTTATCACATACAGAAATATCATTGCAATCATATTATGAGTAACAAAAGCTTATATTGACAGTTAGAATGAGTTAATGCAGCAAGTCAATATTTGCAGTGTTGACCCTTCTTCTTCAGGACCTCTGCAATTCTCCCTGGCATGCTCTCAATCAACTTCTGGACCAAATCCTGACTGATAGCCATCCATTCTTGCACAATCAATGCTTGCATTTTGTCAGAATTTGTAGGTTTTTGTTTGTCCACCCGTCTCTTGATGATTGACCAGAAGTTCTCAATGGGATTAAGATCTGGGGAGTTTCCAGGCCATGGACCCAAAATCTCTATGTTTTGTTCCCTGAGCCATTTAGTTATCACCTTTGCTTTATGGCAAGGTGCTCCATCATGCTGGAAAAGGCATTGTTGATCGCCAAACTGCTCTTGGACGGTTGGGAGAAGTTGCTCTCGGAGGACATTCTGGTACCATTCTTTATTCATGGCTGTGTTTTTAGGCAAGACTGTGAGAGAGCCGATTCCCTTGGCTGAGAAGCAACCCCACACATGAATGGTTTCAGGATGCTTTACAGTTGGCATGAGACAAGACTGGTGGTAGCGCTCACCTCGTCTTCTCCGAATAAGCTGTTTTCCAGATGTCCCAAACAATCGAAAAGGGGATTCATCAGAGAAAATGACTTTCCCCCAGTCCTCAGCAGTCCACTCCCTGTACCTTTTGCAGAATATCAGTCTGGAGAGAAGTGGCTTCTTTGCTGCCCTCCTTGAGACCAGGCCTTGCTCCAAGAGTCTCCACCTCACAGTGCGTGCAGATGCACTCACACCTGCCTGCTGCCATTCCTGAGCAAGCTCTGCACTGCTGGTAGCCCGATCCCGCAGCTGAAACACTTTTAAGAGACGGTCCTGTCGCTTGCTGGTCTTTCTTGGGCGCCCTGGAGCCTTTTTGGCAACAATGGAACCTCCCTCCTTGAAGTTCTTGATGATGCGATAGATTGTTGACTGAGGTGCAATCTTTCTAGCTGCGATACTCTTCCCTGTTAGGCCATTTTTGCGCAGTGCAATGATGACTGCACATGTTTCTTTAGAGATAACCATGGTTAACAGAAGAGAAACAATGATGCCAAGCACCAGCCTCCTTTTAAAGTGTCCAGTGGTGTCATTCTTACTTAATCATGACAGATTGATCTCCAGCCCTGTCCTCATCAACACCCACACCTGTGTTAATGGAGCAATCACTGAAACGATGTTAGCTGGTCCTTTTAAGGCAGGGCTGCAATGATGTTGAAATGTGTTTTGGGGGATAAAGTTCATTTTCTAGGCAAATATTGACTTTGCAAGTAATTGCTGTTAAGCTGATCACTCTTTATAACATTCTGGAGTATATGCAAATTGCCATTTTAAAAACTGAAGCAGTAGACTTTGTAAAAATTAATATTTGTATCATTCTCAAAACTTTTGGCCATGACTGTACAAACAAGCAAGATTTCTGGCTCTCACCGACCTGTAACTTCTTCTTTAAGAGGCTCCTCTGTCCTCCACTCATCACCTGTAGTAATGGCTCCTGTTTTTATCAGTATAAAAGACATCTGTCCACAACCTCAAATGGTCACACTCCAAACTCCACTATGGTGAGGACCAAAGAGCTGTCAAAGGACACCAGAAACAAAACTGTAGACCTGCACCAGGCTGGGAAGACTGAATCTGCAATAGGCAAGCAGCTTGGTGTGAAGAAATCAACTGTGGGAGCAAGAATTAGAAAATGGAAGCCATACAAGACCACTGTTAATCTCCCTCCATCAGGGGCTCCACGCAAGATCTCATCCCGTGGGGTCAAAATGATCACAAGAACTGTGAGCAAAAATCCCAGAACCACACGGGGGACCTAGTAAATGACTTGCAGAAAGCTGGGACCAACGTAACAAAGGCTAGCGTCAGTAACACACTACACTGCCAGGGACTCAGATCCTGCAGTGCCAGACGTGTCCCTCTGCTTAAGCCAGTACATATCCGGGCCCGTCTGAAGTTTGCTAGAGAGCATTTGGATGTTCCAGAAGAGTATTGGGAGAATGTCATATGGTCAGATGAAACCAAAGTAGAACTGTTTGGTAGAAAGACAACTCGTCGTGTTTGGAGGAGAGTGAATGCTGAGTTGCATCCAAAGAACGTCATACCTACTGTGAAGCATGGGGGTAGCAACATCATGCTTTGGGGCTGTTTCTCTGCAAAGAACCAGGACGACTGATCCGTGTACATGAAAGAATGAATGGGGCCATGTATCGTGAGATTTTGAGTGCAAACCTCCTTCCATCATCAAGGGCATTGAAGATGAAACGTGGCTGGGTCTTTCAGCATGACAATGATCCCAAGCACACCGCCAGGGCAACAAAGGAGTGGCTTCATAAGAAGCATTTCAAGGTCCTGGAGTGGCCTAGCCAGTCTCCAGATCTCAACCCCATAGAAAACCTTTAGAGGGAGTTGAAAGTCCGTGTTGCCAAACGACAGCCCCAAAACATCACTGCTCTAGAGGAGATCTGCATGGAGGAATGGGCCGAGATACCAGCAACAGTGTGTGCCAACCTTGTGAAGACTTACAGAAAACGTTTGACCTCTGTCATTGCCAACAAAGCATATATAACAAAGTATTGAGATGAACTTTTGTTATTGACCAAATACTTATTTTTCACCATAATTTACAAATAAATTCTTTAAAAATCAGACAATGTGATTTTCTGGATTTCTCATTTTGTCTCTCATAGTTGAGGTCTACCTATGATGTCAATTATAGGCCGACCTCATCTTTTTAAGTGGGAGAACTTGTACAATTAGTGGCTGACTAAATACTTTTCTTCCCCACTGTATATATAGATAAATGGTCCACAGTTTCTCTTACCTCCAATGTCCAGGTCCACCTTATAGTTGACCAAGTGTGTATGGATGTTCCCCAGGACATGGCTGTGGACTCTGTTTCCAGACTGGAGGCCATCGGGGGTGAAGAAAGTGGCATGGATGTACCCCGTGGCGCTCACCTTAACTTCTATGACTCCATTTTGGTAGAACAGAAAGTCCCAGATATAGTCATAGTTATAGACGGTGGACGTTGTCCTCACCACCAGGACTTGGTTTTCCACCCCGCCATAGAAACTGTAGCCCCCATTGTAGAGGCTGTCAAAATGTCTTCGTAAGGGTATCCCTGTGGGCTGCTCAAAGATACACAATGCATTCTTATATCTCAACGGCTTGTCCGTGTCGTAATAATTGTAGAGATCCTGGTAGGTGGCCCCCTCAGGGCAGTCGATTCCTTTTGCCAGCTCGTAATGTACTGTCCCCATCCCCCAACCAGAGTCAATGTACTTTGTCTGCATACCAGCGGGCGTGGCCCCACTATAGAAGGCTATGGCCTCCTGTATGCTCACCTCATAGGCTATCCTCTCATTATTATACTGGATATCAAATATCTGGAGGCCAGCCGATGGACGGACCCGATAAGCAAAGCTCCAGCCGGTGTACTCAACGTAGTTGCCCAGAACTCGGTAACGTTTTCCTTGGGGTTCACATATTTTTGGACCATGAATATCTGTTTTTGTCTTAAATTCTCCACGTGGCATGAAGGTGGAATAAGGATCTTCACTGTTATCTGATAGCTGTAGCTTGGTTAGTTCATTCTTCTCATACTTATGGACTAGATCCTTGATGCTATCAAAATATTGGCCGTTATACCAGATCTTCTCGATGGTCCACTCTTTAGGGTTGAGAGAGCGATGATTGAGGAGGATCTCAACTCCAATGGGTTGGAGAAAGAACCCATCGACGTATTTTTGGAGTATCAACCATGAGCGGCGTTCCCCAGAATTCAAGCCCCGGGGGGCAATGTCTGTGAAGATAAGACAACGTGATGAGCAGTTGTAGAAGGAAAAACCGGAGGTCTCTAGTAAGATGTGGTCTAACTCCTTGGTGAGCTCCATCAGACGTTTTTGGATTTTATCATACTCCATATAAGTCATTGGCCGTGACTCAAATCTTATGGGTTTGTTCCTTTTAGAGGTTACTGGCCGGTAATAATACGGGTGAGGGAGGGGGCCGACAATATATTCAGTGACATTGGGTTCGGCCTGGTCCCCGAAGAAGATGACCACTTTGGCCTCTCTTTGAGGTTTGGGTCCGTTATTATCTAAAAAGTTCAGGACACTCCGCTTCTTCGGCAAGTTGAGCTCCATCATGAAGATTGAGTTTTTGCCAAAGTGACTTCTGATCGGCACTAGGTTCAGCTGTTCCTGGTCCATGAGGAAAGTCCGAACTGAGGTCATCTCCTCTGAAGTCAAGTCTGAGAAGACAGATGCCATATATCGACCCTTAGAAGATGATTTTGAAAAGTGGGCGACTCTTACAACAGACATTAAGATCAGCAACTGTAGGAGGGATTTCAGGTCCATTGTGGCGTCTGCGGAAAGTCTGCAAAATGGAAAGAGGCAGAAATGTAATTAAAATTATATGTAAATCCAAAGAAACTTGATGTTAAAGGGTTTGTCTCACCTCAGACACTGGAAGCATATTGCTCTGGGACCTGCTCTTATCTTCAGAATGGGACTCCTGTAGTAAATGGTGGACAGCTGCACATGCTCGGCTATTTCCAGCAGTCTCAAAAAGGTGAATGTAGTGGTGGCTGCATCTGCACGGCACACTCTCCATTCATTTCTAGGGGACTTCCAGAAAATAGCCGAGTGAGTGGAGAGCACACCACACATACGCGGTTCGCTCTTGTTGACTTTGGGGCCCTGGTCTACAGAATTGTGCGTGTTGGTGCAGGTGGGACCCGCACCTATCTGACATTGCTAGCATATTTAATGTCTGAAGTGGTAAAACCCCTTTAAAGACGTTAAGATACACAATTCTAGAACTATCTTCCAAGCAATATACTTGTTCTGTAGGACACTGGAATCCAATGCAAAAGTAATGGCACCCCTGGTAGAAATGAATGCAACATTTAGCAACTAATAGATAGTCCATATCATAAAAAACTGTAAAAAAAAAACATTTCCAAGAATTTTTTTTCATAACTGTGTATCCTATCGCCATGACGTTTTATGGGGGCCTGGTTTTTGCATTACACGCAACTTTTAAATTAACTTTTTGGAGGAGAAAACAAAAAACAAAAAAGGATCTTAAAGCACGTTACCTTCTCATTCTATTTGTTGTTTCATTTGTAGCTTTGCAACTTTTTGGATTTATTTTGCACTTGGCAAATGTTTTAAAATTTTTATTCCACTCATTTTAGTGGGTGGAGAAATGGGCATGGTTAGCCTTTTGAGCTGTTTAAAAAAAAAAAAATGATGTCATGACCATGTGATCAGTCACATGGTTAGGATCACACAAACAGCCTGTCTCCTCCTAAACCATGTGACTGATCACATGGTCATGACATCATTGAAGGTCCTTGCAAGCTATGGTGAACGGAGTGTTTCTTCTCTGCCTGGTCCTGTCAATCAACAGAGCCTCTAGGAGCAGGGGTAACGCCCCCTTGCACCTAGAGGCCTTATTAGCATAAAATAAAAGTTCATTTTATATAAAAATGGGGGCACCAGTAAATAAAACAGATATATATTTGGAATCAGGTGACATTAGCACATCTCTAATGTCAGCCTGATTCATACCGAAAAAAACTGGTGACAAAAACCCTTTAAAGATGCAGCAACTTTATTAACCCCTTAGTGACCACCAATATGCCTTTTTATGGAGGTCACTAAGGGGCCTTAGGCTGGGCTGCTGCATCTATACGCCAGCCCAGTCTAAGTGCTTGCATGGGTCTCCTTTGCAGCATATAGCTGGGGCTTGGCCCATACTGCCAGGAGAGCCTATCCGGGCTATTTAATCCAGTACACAGCATGGACAATGGCAACTGTGGCATCTAAGCGGTTACAGAGGGAGCCGACTACCTATGTCTTCTGTCGGCACCCTGCAAATGAGATTACGGGTGCCAATATTCTTGCAGGTAGGCCGAGGCCTATTGAAGGCCCCAGGCCTGCCTCCAGAATTTCTCTGACGCAGCCTGCTGGTGAATGTCAGTATAGCACTGACATTAAAATACAATGCACTACAGAAAGAGAGTATTGTATTTTAGAAAGCGTTCAAATACTGCTTATTATAATCCTCTTGTGGAACTATTAAGTGGTTAAAAAAGCAAAAAAAAGTTTATTAATGTTTTTTTTTTTAAATCCAGTTAAAAATATACACCTTTTTATCCATTGAAAAAGCCATTTCAATGGGAAAAAATGCAAAAATAAAATCTCCTCCACATATTTGGATTAAAAAAAACAACAAAAAAAGCCAGAATTGGCTTTTTGCTTATTCGCCACCAAAAAAAGGGAATAAAAAGCTATTAAAACATGTTATGTACCCCAAAATGATACCAATGAAAACTTAGTCCCGCAAAATTCAAGCCCGCACACAGCTCCGTAGAAAGAAAAAAAAATAGTTATGGGTCTTGGGATGGTGATACAAAAACATTTTCTTCTGTTTAAAAAAAGGGTTTATATTGTGAAAAAGTAGTAAAACATAAAAAAACTCTATGTTTTTAGTATCGCTGTAATCGTACTGACTCAGAGAATAAAGTTATCATGTTATTTATGCTGAAAAATGAACACTGCTAAATTTATAATGTAAAAACCCAGTGTCAGTATTGCACTTAAACATTGTTTGACATTTGATAAGTTTGGCGCAGTTTACGGCAGCGCAGACTCCTGCAAAACTGACTAAAAATTCCTCTCATAGTTTCTAAACTATTTTATATACATTTTTATTTTACTTTTTTTTCAGTGCCACTAGGGGGGCTTAAACTTGCACATTTTTGGTTTCATTCTTTCCACTATGATCCATAACAATATGCAGGATAAGGGAATAGAGAAACACAAGACGTAAATAAAGCACCCCGGAAGAATATGGGCTATAGATACACTGAACCAGAAGGGGGCAGCAAATAGATGTGTGGATCTACAGCCTGTCAGCAAACAGAAAATGAACAGCGGCTCTGGATGAAACTGGGAAGACATGATGTAACTTAAGATGAGTACAGTCTTACAGCTTGTAACTTCACATGTTCCATTAATCCAACCCCCATCAAGACTTGGAGGATAAAAAAGAAGGATTCAATTCCTGATTTATCCAGGCCTGTGCGTGCTACACCGGTCGTGAAAGGGCCTGCTCTACCGGAGAAGGGGTATAATTTATGATAAGGTGCAAGCCGTCCGTGCACCATCCTAAAATCTAAGGATACTTAAAGCTGCAGTAGATTTCAATCATTATTGACGCCAGTTTCTGGCACAAATAATGATGGATGAGCTAGGGCAAATGAACCTCTCAATCATCGACATGCCCCCCTTTTTCATAAAGTTGGTGAGGGCAGCGTAAAATGCTAATGCTAACTGGAAAAGTTGCAATTACTTTGAAATATCACAAATATGGTGGATTTGCAACTTTTCTATGACAAAATAAAGATTTTCCCCATCAATGTCTACCATTCTTCAACATGACCTTGTAGGTCCAAGATTTTGTGCTGATTAATTTCTTTTATATCTTTATAGCACCAGGACCTTTGTTCTTTTCTGCTACAGAGCTTCAAATCCCCTGAATAGACAGAGTTACATGATAAAAGCAGCCCCACTAGGAGCAGCTTAGCAGCTTAATAAATAAATAAAGTAGGCAGAAAGCTCCTGAGCTCCCTCTAGTGGTGGCTGTATATATCTGTATGCAGTAATCTCCTGAGCTCCCTCTAGTGGTGGCTGTATATATCTGTATGTAGTAATCTCCTGAGCTCCCTCTAGTGGTGGCTGTATATATCTGTATGCAGTAATCTCCTGAGCTCCCTCTAGTGGTGGCTGTATATATCTGTATGTAGTAATCTCCCGAGCTCCCTCTAGTGGTGGCTGTATTTATCTGTATGTAGTAATCTCCTGAGCTCCATCTAGTGGTGGCTGTATATATCTGTATGTAGTAATCTCCTGAGCTCCCTCTAGTGGTGGCTGTATATATCTGTATGCAGTAATCTCCTGAGCTCCCTCTAGTGGTGGCTGTATATATCTGTATGTAGTAATCTCCCGAGCTCCCTCTAGTGGTGGCTGTATTTATCTGTATGTAGTAATCTCCTGAGCTCCATCTAGTGGTGGCTATATATATCTGTATACAGTAATGTCCTGAGCTCCCTCTAGTGGTGGCTGTATATATCTGTATATAGTAATCTCCTGAGCTCCCTCTAGTGGTGGCTGTATATATCTGTATATACTAATCTCCTGAGCTTCCTCTAGTGGAGGCTGTATATATCTGTATGTAGTAATCTCCTGAGTTCCCTCTAAAGGTGGTTGTATATATCTGTATGTAGTAATCTCCTGCTCTTCCTCTAGTGGTGGTTGTATATATCTGTATGTAGTAATCTCCTGAGCTCCCTCTAGTGGTGACTGTATATATCTGTATGTAGTAATCTCCTGATTTTCCTCTACTGGTGGCTGTATATATTTGTATGCAGTAATCTCCTGGGCTCCCTCTAGTGGTGGGTGTATATATCTGTATGCAGTAAACTCCTGAGCTCCCTCTAGTGGTGGCTGTATATATCTGTATGTAGTAATCTCCTGCTCTTCCTCTAGTGGTGGCGGTATATATCTGTATGTAGTAATCTCCTGAGCTCCCTCTAGTGGCGGCTGTATATATCTGTATGTAGTAATCTCCTGAGCTCTCTCTAGTGGTGGCTGTATATATCTTTATGTAGTAATCTCCTGAGCTCCCTCTAGTGGTGGCTGTATATATCTGTATGTAGTAGTCTCCTGAGCTTCCTCTAGTGGTGGCTGTATATATCTGTATGTAGTAATCTCCTGAGCCCCCTCTAGTGGTGGCTGTATATATCTGTATGTAGTAGTCTTCTGAGCTTCCTCTAGTGGTGGCTGTATATATCTGTATGTAGTAATCTCCTGAGCTCCCTCTAGTGGTGGCTGTATATATCTGTCTGTAGTAATCTCCTGATCTCCCTCTAGTGGCGGCTGTATATATCTGTATGTAGCAATCTCCAGAACTCCCTCTAGTGGTGGCTGTGTATATCTGTATGTAATAATCTCCTGAGCTTCCTCTAGTGGTAGCTGTAATCTCCTGAGCTCCCTCTAGTGGTGGCTGTATATATCTGTATGTAGTAATCTCCTGAGCTCCCTCTAGTGGTAGCTGTATATATCTGTATGTAGTAATCTCCTGAGCTTCCTCTAGTGGTGGCTGTATATATCTGTATGTAGTAATCTCCTGAGCTCCCTCTAGTGGTGGCTGTATATATCTGTGTGTAGTAGTCTCCTGAGCTCCCTCTAGTGGTGGATGTATATATATGTATGTAGTAATCTCCTGAGCTCCCCCTAGTGGTGGCTGTAAATATCTGTATGTAGTAATCTCCTGAGCTCCCTCTAGTGGTGGCTGTATATATCTGTATGTAGTAATCTCCTGAGCTCCCTCTAGTGGTGGCTGTATATATCTATATGTAGTAATCTCCTGAGCTCCCTCTAGTGGTGGCTGTATATATCTGTATGGAGCAGGCTCTTGAGCTCCCCATAGTAGTAGCTACAGATAAACAGAATTTTATCATGTAACTACGTCTATGTAGGGGATTTAGATATATTATGGAATTAATCAGCACAGAATATTGTACAACATGACATTATTACAGTGCACAATGTTATCAATGTCATAATTGTAATTGAGGAAACCATGAAAGAGTCCAGATGAGTTTCCAGGTTATCAATTTTGTGGAGTTTGAAGTGATGGAGGGCACGGTTCTATTCATCCAAACATCCGTCTTCTCCATTTATAGAAATGTATATATACTGTATGTTATTTTTCTAAATTCTGTGCTGCATAATTGTATTTTGTCATAGAGTAACTTTTCAAAAAAATCTTCAGAAAGCAGTGTGCTATGCTGCAAAATAACTGTAAAGGTTGCAACATTATAGTGTTACAATAACAGATATTCTGGCTCACACAATGAAATTATTCTCATACAAAAAATCATATTTTGTCTCATGTTCAGATGTCAATTCATGGGCAGTTAATGGGGCTAATCTCAGACTGCCTGACACAATTTCCCAGTGTAAGTGTCCATCTTTTTTTTTCTGTGCTGCTATCAAATCCGCACCATTATTTGTATTCTGCCTCCTGCCGAAATCAATATGAGGAGCAACACATGCAGTGAGGAATGCGCAGCGAAATCTGCATGAAAAATCAGGCCTTGCTCTCGGACATCATATTGTACTTAACATTCGGTCATTTTATTTTGTGTCACAGAATGAAAAACAGTTTACGGTTTATCTCATTCCAGATAAAAATTCTGTTTCCCTAAATACACAAAAAATATTTATTCCCTATGACTGAATTGTAGCAAAGGACACAAAATGAAAAAGTAATATCGGCATTCTTAGGGAGAGTTCACATCATTAATTTTCCATTTTTCTGATCCGTCAGAGAAAAAAAACGAATCCTGTGAAAAAAAAAACGGATCCTGTGCATTACTTATGAACTTTTGTCATCTGTTTGAGCCATTGCCATCTGAAGTCGTTTTTTTTTTTTTTATAGAAAGTAAGTATTGCATGCAGGTCAAAACGGATGAAAATTGTGCATAACTGATGCTCAGGATCCGTTTTTTCCCTTTATATTTCTGTTCTTCTAACAGATCAGAAGAACAGAAAAATGTGAACTCGCCCTAAGGTGGCCATACACATTAGTTAGAAGTTGGTTCATGGTTGAACATCAGTCATCTGCCGAACATTCGTTTCACAGACACGGCCATACGTATTTCAGCCCATATTCGCCGTTAGTTTTCAGACTGATCATACCTGTTCAATGCCACCGGGTGATGCATGAAAGATCTTTCTGAGAATATTCTTTCAATAAAAGATCTTTCGTCCGACTTTCGCGACGACTTCTTTTCTGAGGATAACGCTCTGTCCTTGTTCGGCTAAAGCGTTCATTAGTTGTGGGATTTTGTCCGACGGACAATCATTTTGGTAGAAACCGTTCATTTTGATCAACTTTAGACTAATGTGTATGGTCACCTTTAGTGACAAAATTATATATTTTTAGGTCTAAAATGCGACTACGTTGTTTCCAAAGCCCAACATATGATGCATATGATGTCAGAAGGCAGGGTCTTCAAATCATAGAGATGACGCCAGCTAGAGCTGTGCCCCCTCTTCTCCGGGCCCCTGTAGCAGCAGCGTGGACTGCCTCTGTGATACGTAGCCTGGGATTATCCAGCCTCAGTCTGTGCTGTGATTACAACCATCATCATCCCATGCCCCCTCCTCACCCCCGTCTGTCTGATGTGATTGTATGTGGCGGCGCTGACTGTCACCCCGGGAGGATGATGCTTTTTGTGTGCAGCATCCACAGCCACCGGAGCCTGACTCACCTGCTGAGCTGGATGCAGAGCACACTGGCAGCGAGCAGTCACCTGTCTCTTCCCTGTAGTCTCTTATCAGCACTGCAGCCTGGGCTTATTATACAGGGAGGGTGGGGGCGACGATGAGTGACAGGAGGGAGAGGCCGGTGCCAGACATTTCATACATGACATATGCAGGAGTGTGAACCCTGACAAAACCATGATAAACACAGAGCAGTGGGTCAAAGGAAGATAATCACAGCAGACTGTACCAGGGGCATCAGAGACTACGTAGGTATGAGGACATCAAAGCAAGCCCAAGAGACCATTCCAGGGGCATCAGAGCCTATATAGGGATGAGGACATCACAGCAAGCCCAGGAGACCATACCAGGGGCATCAGAGCCTATATAGGTATGAGGACATCAGAGCAAGCCCAGGAGACCATGCCAGGGGCATCAGAGACTACATAGGTATGAGGACATCACAGCAAGCCCAGGAGACCATGCCAGGGGCATCAGAGCTTATATAGGGATGAGGAAATCAGAGCAAGCCCAGGAGACCATACCGGGGCATCAGAGCCTATATAGGTAGGAGGACATCAGAGCAAGCCCAGGAGACCATACCAGGGGCATCAGAGCCTATATAGGTAGGAGGACATCAGAGGCAAGCCCAGGAGACCATACCAGGGGCATCAGAGCCTATATAGGTAGGAGGACATCAGAGCAAGTCCAGGAGACCATGCCAGGGGCATCAGAGACTACATAGGTATGATGACATCAGAGCAAGCCCAGGAGACCATGCCAGGGGCATCAGAGCCTATATAGGGATTAGGACATCAGAGCAAGCCCAGGAGACCATGCCAGGGGCATCAGAGACTACAATAGGTATGAGGACATCAGAGCAAACCTAGAAGACCAAGCCAGAGGCATCAGAGCCTATATAGGTATGAGGACATCAGAGCAAGCCCAGGAGACCATGCCAGGGGCATCAGAGCCTATATAGGGATTAGGACATCAGAGCAAGCCAGGAGACCATGCCAGGGGCATCAGAGCCTATATAGGTAGGAGGACATCAGAGCAAGCCCAGGAGACCATGCCAGGGGCATCAGAGCCTATATAGGTAGGAGGACATCAGAGCAAGCCCAGGAGACCATGCCAGGGGCATCAGAGTCTATATAGGTAGGAGGACATCAGAGCAAGCCCAGGAGACCATGCCAGGGGCATCAGAGCCTATATAGGGATTAGGACATCAGCGCAAGCCCAGGAGACCATGCCAGGGGCATCAGAGCCTATATAGGTAGGAGGACATCAGAGCAAGCCCAGGAGACCATGCCAGGGGCATCAGAGCCTATATAGGTAGGAGGACATCAGAGCAAGCCCAGGAGACCATGCCAGGGGCATCAGAGCCTATATAGGGATTAGGACATCAGAGCAAGCCCAGGAGACCATGCCAGGGCATCAGAGCCTATATAGGTAGGAGGACATCAGAGCAAGCCCAGGAGACCATGCCAGGGGCATCAGAGCCCTATATAGGTAGGAGGACATCAGAGCAAGCCCAGGAGACCATGCCAGGGGCATCAGAGCCTATATAGGGATTAGGACATCAGAGCAAGCACAGGAGACCATGCCAGGGGCATCAGAGACTACATAGGGATTAGGACATCAGAGCAAGCCCAGGAGACCATGCCAGGGGCATCAGAGACTACAGAGGGGATGAGGACATCAAAGAAAGCCCAGGAGACCATGCCAGGGGCATCAAGAACTACATAGGTATGAGGACATCAGAGCAAAACCTAGAAGACCATGCCAGAGGCATCAGAGCCTTATAGGTATGAGGACATCAGAGCAAGCCCAGGAGACCATGCAAGGGGCATCAGAGCCTATATAGGTAGGAGGACATCAGAGCAAGCCCAGGAGACCATGCCAGGGGCATCAGGGACTACATAGGTATGAGGACATCAGAGCAAGCCCAGGAGACCATGCCAGAGGCATCAGAGCTTATATAGGGATGAGGACATCAGAGCAAGCCCAGGAGACCATGCCAGGGGCATCAGAGCCTATATAGGTAGGAGGACATCAGAGCAAGCCCAGGAGACCATGCCAGAGGCATCAGAGCTTATATAGGGATTAGGACATCAGAGCAAGCCCAGGAGACCATGCCAGGCACATCAGAGCCTACATAGGTATAAGGACATCAGAGCAAGTACAGCAGAACATGCCAAGGTATCACGGCTTGTAAACGGTTTTGTAGCAGTTTTGTCTTTCAATTCTTGTTTGAGTGATTTTTTATCCATTCTTCCTTGTAGATGTCTTCCAGTTCTGTGAGACTTCTGGGCCTTCTTGCATGCCCTTCTCTTTTGAGTTCTATCCACATATTTTCAATGCTGTTCGGATCAGGAAACTGTGAGGGCCATGGTAAAACCTTCAGCTTGCACCTTTTGAAGTAGTTTCAGGTTGTCATTTAATAAATTTGAATTGTAATTAAGAAATGGCAGTGAACAAGAACAGTGGCGGTCAAGTGGAGGTCTGGAAGACCAAGAAAAAAAAAATCAGAACCCCCGCTTGACTGCAAAAGACCTTCAGGAAGATTTAGCAGACTCTGGAGTTGGGTGGTGTATTGTTCTACTGTTAATCAATCCCTGCACAGATATGGCTTTCATAGAAGAGTTATGAGAAGAAAACCTCCCCTGCCTCCTTGCCACAAAATTCTGCATCAGAAGTTTGCAAAAGAACATCTAAACAAGCCTGATGCATTTTGGAAACAAGTCCTGTGGACCGATGAGGGTAAACTCTTTGACCACAATAAGCAAAGGTATGTTTGGAAAAATAGGGGCACAGAATTTCATGAAAAGAACACCTCTCCAACCATTAACATGGGGTGGATCAATCATGCGTTAGGATTGTGTTGCAGCCAATGGCATGGGGAACATTTCACAGGTGGAGGGAAGGATGGATTCAATGAAATTCCAGCAAATTCTGGGGGAAAACATAACAACAACTGAAAAAAAAGCTGAAGTTGAAAAGTGGATGACTTCTACAGATGGAGAATGATCCTAAACACACCTCAAAATCCACAACAGACGACCTCAGAAGGTGCAAGCTGAAGGTTCTACCATGGCTCTCACAATGCCCTGATCTGAACAACATTAAAATTCTGTGGATAGACCTAAAAAGAGCAGCACATGCAAGATAGTCTAGGAATTTCACTGGAAGACGTCTGCAAGGAAGAATAGAGGAAAATCCCTCAAACAAGAATGGAAAGACTCTGAGCTGCCACAAAAGGTGTTTACAAGCTGTGGTACTTGCGAAAAGGGAGTGCTACTAGGTACTAACCATGCAGGGGGCCCAACATTTTGCTTCAGGCCTTTATCCTTTTTGGTCATTTTGAACATGGAAAAGATGAAAATAAACAAATTGTTTTTGCTTTAACCCCTTCCCGCTATATGACGAGTATACACGTCATGGAGCACTGCTATTTAGCGCTCCATGGCGAGT
This sequence comes from Rhinella marina, assembly GCA_900303285.1. Classification (NCBI taxonomy): domain Eukaryota; kingdom Metazoa; phylum Chordata; class Amphibia; order Anura; family Bufonidae; genus Rhinella; species Rhinella marina. Next base: position 20,702 of record ONZH01013639.1, read on the forward strand.
ATACCCGTCATTACATTAAACTGTCACCATGTCTGCTGACATGGTGACAGCGCTGAGACCCCGGCTGTTACTTACAGCCAGGGGTCTCAGCTTACCAGCCCGGGACCAATGGGGGCGGACCCGGGCTAGCGATCGCTGTGATTGGCTAGTCTGTACAGACTAGCCAATCACAGCGATCCTGCTGCTTTTTCAGGATGGCCGAGCGGAGCAGAGTATCAGCATACAGCTGATACTCTGCTTCAAACTGCTGACATCGGTGCTGGCACCGATGTCAGCAGTTTAACCCCTAAAGGGTTAACAGGGGGAGGGAGCACCCTCCCCCTCCCATCGGGCGCTGCGGTGCGCTGGCAGCGCCGATGGTGTGGGCTGAAGAGAGGGAGGAAGCTCCCTCCCCCTTCCATCGGGACGCTGCTGTGCTCTGGCAGCGTCCCGATGGTTACCATGGCAACCAGACGCTTTCAGAAGCGTCTGCTTGCCATGGTGTAATCAAGCCTGTTCAGGCTCCTGCTAAAGGCAGGAGCCTGAGAAGGCTTAGACTGAGTGACAATACACTACAGTACACTATATAGTGTACTGTAGTGTATTATAGAACAATCAGATCCACTGGTCCTTCAAGAACCAAGTGGGTCTGAGTCTAAAAAAAAAGTGTAAAAAAAAAAGTGTAAAAAAATAAAAAAAAAGTTAAAAAAAAGTAAAAAAAAATCCTATTTTTCCCCCAATACTTAAATTTGAAATTAGTAAAAAAAGAAAAAAAAATATCCCAATCATGTTAGGTATCGCCACGTTCGTAACAACCTGCTCTATAAAAATATCACATGAGTTAACCCCTCAGGTGAACACAGTAAAAAAAATAAAATAAAAACAGGGTCAAAAAAGCCATTTTTTGTCACTTTACATCACAAAAAGTGCAATCGCAAGCGATCAAAAAGGCGTATGCCCCTCAAAATAGTACCAATCTAACCGTCACTTCTTCCCGCAAAAAGTGAGCCCCTACCTGAGACAATTGCCCAAAAAATAAAAAAACTACAGCTCTCAGACAAGGGACAGACTAAAACATGATTTTTTTGTTTCAAAAATGATATTATTGTGTAAAACTTAAATAAATAAAGAAAACTATACATGTTAGGTATCGCCACGTCCGTAAAAACCTGCTCTATAAAAATAGCACATGATCTAACCTGTCAGATGAACACTGTACAAAAAAAAAAAACTGAGCCAGAACAGGCATTTTTGGATACCTTGCCTAACAAAAAGTGTAATATAAAGCGATCAAAATCATATGTACCCCAAATAGTATCAATAACACTGTCACCTTATCCCTTAGTTTCCAGAATACAGGCACTGTTTGGTTGTTTCTACTGTAGGGGTGCATCAGGGGGGCCTCAAATGGGACATGGAGTCTGAAAACCAATCCAGCAAAATTTGCCCTCCATAAACCATCTGGCGCACCTTTCCTTCTGCGCCCTGCTGTGTGCCCATACAGGAGTTTACTACCACATGTGGGGTGTTTCTGTAAATCGCAGAATCAGGGTAATAGTTTTTGAGTTTTGTTTGGCTATTAACCCTTGATGTGTTACAGGAAAAAAATGGATAAAAATGGAAAATCTGCCAAAAAAGTGAAATTTTGAAATGTCATCTCCATTTTCCTTTAAATCTTGTGGAATACATAAAGGGTTAACAAAGTTAGTAAAATTCGTTTGAAAACCTTGAGGGGTGTAGTTTCTAAAATGGGGTCATTTATGGTGGTTTCTATTATGATAGCCCCACAAAGTGACTTCAGAACTGAACTGTTGCTTCAAAAAAATGGTTTTGGAAAATTTCTTAAAAATTTTAAGAATTACTTCTAAAATTCTAAGCCTTCTAACGTCCCCAAAAAATAAAATTACATCTACAAAATGATGGTAACATAAAGTAGACATATGGGAAATGTAAAGTAATAACTATTTTGTGAGGGATCACTATCTGCCTTAAAAGCATAGAAATTCAAAGTTTGAAAATTACAAATTTTTCCAAATTTTCTGTAAATTTAGGATTTTTTTTATAAATAAAGGCGATTTATATTGACTCAAATTTACCATTGTCGTGGAGTACAATGTGTCACAAGAAAACAATCTCAGAACGGCTTGGATAAGTAAAAGTGTTTCAAAGCTATTACCACATAAAGTGACACATGTCATATTTCCAAAATTTGGCCTGGTCCTTAAGGTGAAAAATGGCTATGTCATGAAGGGGTTAAATACAAAGGGAATGTGTGATCTCTGTTTGCCTGAAGATCATTTCATCTTCAACTTGCTTAACTGTTTACAGTAACAGTTATTGTGACCAGGGGGTGACCACATTTTTGCTTCCCACTTTATATATATCTACTGAATTCAAGAATAGAGGCAGCACTCCAAAATTAAAATCCCTACACAAAATCCTTACACAATAAGCCCTTAGTTAAGCTTGAGCTAGTGCCATTACAGGGGATCACATCACGGTCATAAAGAAGATCCCGTGAAGGCCAGATCACAAGCACCTTACATTCTTAAAATAATACTGCTCCTCCCCCCAAAAAACTCAAAACACCCCTGATACGAAGTGAGAAGGGAAGATGAGGTGGAGGAGGAGCAGTTCTAGCATTGAAAAAGGGAGATAAGTTCTTGTAGGTTGAAGAAGGAAAAAAAGCGCTGCATGGTGGGAAGATAAGGAGAAGTTGCAGTCAAGTGGAGGAAAGTAGATGTGTGGTGAAGGAACAAAAATGGAGGAGATCCAGCCAAGGAGGAGGAATTATGGCTTAAGCGATGGAAAGGAGATAGGAGGAGATGCTGCAGCCAGGAAAAACAGACGAACAGAGCAGGAGAAGCTGCAATCATGGGTTGAAGAGGGTCTGTGAAAAGGGTGAAGAAGAAGGAGCAGCTGGGAAAAGAAAAGAGGAGGAGAGAAGAAGCTGTGATTAAAGAGAGGGTGAGAGGAGAAAGTATAATTCAGGTGGAAGTGAAGAAGAAGGGTTGTAGTCATGGAGGAGGGGAAAGAAGGAGCTGTAGTCAGGGAGGAGGGGAAAGAAGGGCTTAGTCAGGGAGGAGGAGAAGGAGCTGTAGTCAGGGAGGAGGAGGAAGAAGGAGCTGTAGTCAGGGAGGAGGAGGAAGAAGGAGCTGTAGTCAGGGAGGAGGAGAGGAAGAAGGAGCTGTAGTCAGGGAGGAGGAGGAGGAAGAAGGAGCTGTAGTCAGGGAGGAGGAGGAGGAAGAAGGAGCTGTAGTCAGGGAGGAGGAGAGGAAGAAGGAGCTGTAGTCAGGGAGGGAGGATGAAGAAGGAGCTGTAGTCTGTGAGGAGGAGGAAGAAGGAGCTGTAGTCTGTGAGGAGGAGGAAGAATGAGCTGTAGTCTGTGAGGAGGAGGAAGGAGGAGCCGTAGTCAGGGAGGGGGAAGAAGGAGCTTTAGTCAGGGAGGAGGAGGAGGAAGAAGAAACTGTATTCAGAGAGGAGGGAAAAGAAGAAGCTGTAGTCAGGGAGGAGGGGGAAGGAGCTTTAGTTAGGGTGGAAGAAGACGTGGTCAGGGAGGAGAGGGGTTAGAAGGTTCTGTAGTCACAGAAAAGGAAGAGCTGTGGTCAGGGGGGAGAGGAGAGAAAAAGATGTGGTCTAAGGTAGATAAGAGTGAAGTAGTCAGGGAGAAGCAGGAGAGTATAATACAGGATGTAACTCAGGATCAGAACAGGATAAGTAAAGTAATGTATGTATACAATGACTGCACCAGCTGAACAGTGAGTGCAGCTCTGAAGTGTAATACAGGATGTAACTCAGGATCATTACAGGATAAGTAATGTAATGTATGTACACAGTGACTGCACCAGCTGAACAGTGAGTACAGCTCTGGAGTATAATACAGGATGTAACTCAGGATCAGTACAGGATAAGTAATGTAATGTATGTACACAGTGACTTCAGAGCTGCACTCACTATTCTGCTGGTGTAGTCTAATACTCCAACCACAAAGCTGTAGTTACAGTCCTTCGGACTATATAACCCATAATTCCTATGTTGTGCTGTTCTTTGCAGCTTTCTTTGTGACTGGAGTATACAACATGATGAGAAGATTAACAGAAAGGATTCTCAGGAGCATTTGATTTTCGTCTTCATTATATTCTCATTACTGATTAAAGTCCTCGGCTGGCACAGGGGGCGATTGTGTTTTGCTTACAGTCACAATCAGGTTTTATAACATCCCGGGTTATTCATTAAGTGCCATTCATGTCATTAGAAGCCGGGTTTCCTCCTCTGATGGCAGCTCAACAAGTGGAATTTGGTTCATCGCATCAACTATCTCAGCGGTCCCTAACCCTTACAATCTCTCCAGCTCTGGCTGTTGCGAAAATTTCAAGTTAAAATTTTACATTTTGCAAATTGAGCGATTTCATATTGTCCCAGATGTAGCAGGGCTGGGTTTGTCTCAGTTCGGTGTGAATTTTTTATTTATTTTGTCATATAGTGCTGACATCCATATTGCTGTATTACCACTGTTGGTGTTGAGGGAAGTCAGCTTTGGATGTTTCATCCAAAGTCACCTCATCCAAAACTTCATCTCCGTGCAGAATAAGAATGTATGGGCTCCGATGAGCCGAAGTTAGTTATTCACAAAGTCGCGCGTGACTTCATTGAATAACTTTGGTAGTTGATTTTTACTTGGAAGCAAAATCGGCTTCGGTTCCAAGTAGTACCTAGGAACCTTAGCTGGTTCCGAGGTACTGGATAAAGGTTCAGATGGGAGTTACCAGTTTGGGGTGTGTCCCTCTACAGAGTGACACTGGCAGCACTGATTGGATAGCATCAGACTGTGCAGGGACACCCCCCCAACTGGCAACACCCATTTATACCTTTATGTATACACTTAGCAATCATACTATAAGACCAACAAAGTCATAAGAATAGATGCTCCAGAATTGTTACATGCAAGTAGTTACTAAAGCAAACATATCAGTAGTGGTGACAGCTCCTCTTTAAATAACACTGCTCTATAGTCTAAATAATACCACTATATGATACTTAAAAGTACCACTGTAGAGTAGATAAAGAATACCACTATACAGTGCTTAAATATTTCCACCATACAATGCTTAAATAATACCACCATACAGTGCTTAAATAATAACACCAAACATTGCTTAAATAATACCACCATACAGTGCTTAAATAATACCACTATACAGTGCTTAAATAATAACACCAAACATTGCTTAAATAATACCACCATACAGTGCTTAAATAATACCACTATACAGTGCTTAAATAATACCACCGTACAGTGCTTAAATAATTCCACTATACAGTGCTTAAATAATACCACTATACAGTGCTTAAATAATACCAATATACAGTGCTTAAATAATACCACCATACAGTGCTTAAATAATACCAATATAGAGTGCTTAAATAATTCCACCATACAGTGCTTAAATAATAACACCAAACATTGCTTAAATAATACCACCATACAGTGCTTAAATAATACCACCATACAGTGCTTAAATAATACCACTATACAGTGCTTAAATAATAACACCAAACAGTGCTTAAATAATAACACCAAACAGTGCTTAAATAATAACACCAAACATTGCTTAAATAATAACACTATACAGTGCTTAAATAATACCACCATACAGTGCTTAAATAATACCACCATACAGTGCTTAAATAATACCACCGTATAGTGCTTAAATAATACCACTATACAGTGCTTAAGTAATACCACTATACAGTGCTTAAATAATTCCACCATACAGTGCTTAAATAATACCACCATACAGTGCTTAAATAATACCAGGAAACAGTGCTTAAATAATTCCACCATACAGTGCTTAAATAATAACACTATACAGTGCTTAAATAATAACACTATATAGTGCTTAAATAATACCACCATAAAGTGCTTAAATAATACCACTATACAGTGCTTAAATAATACCACCATACAGTGCTTAAATAATTCCACTATACAGTGCTTAAATAATACCACCATACAGTGCTTAAATAATTCCACTATACAGTGCTTAAATAATACCACCGTACAGTGCTTAAATAATTCCACTATACAGTGCTTAAATAATACCACTATACAGTGCTTAAATAATACCAATATACAGTGCTTAAATAATACCACCATACAGTGCTTAAATAATACCAATATACAGTGCTTAAATAATTCCACCATACAGTGCTTAAATAATACCACCATACAGTGCTTAAATAATAACACCAAACATTGCTTAAATAATAACACTATACAGTGCTTAAATAATACCACCATACAGTGCTTAAATAATACCACCATAGAGTGCTTAAATAATACCACTATATAGTGCTTAAATAATACCACTATACAGTGCTTAAATAATTCCACCGTACAGTGCTTAAATAATACCACCGTACAGTGCTTAAATAATACCACTATACAGTGCTTAAATAATACCACCATACAGTGCTTAAATAATACACCGTACAGTGCTTAAATAAATACCACTATACAGTGCTTAAATAATTCCACCATACAGTGCTTAAATAATGAAACTGTAGAGTGCTTAAATAATAACACCATACAGTGCTTAAATAATAACACTATGCAGTGCTTAAATAATACCACCATACAGTGCTTAAATAATACCACTATACAGTGCTTAAATAATACCACCATACAGTGCTTAAATAATACCACTATACAGTGCTTAAATAATAACACCATACAGTGCTTAAATAATAACACCATACAGTGCTTAAATAATACCACTATACAGTGCTTAAATAATACCACTATACAGTGCTTAAATAGTACCACCATACAGTGCTTAAATAATACCACCATACAGTGCTTAAATAATACCACTATACAGTGCTTAAATAGTACCACCATACAGTGCTTAAATAATTCCACCATACAGTGCTTAAATAATAACACCATACAGTGCTTAAATAATACCACTATACAGTGCTTAAATAGTACCACCATACAGTGCTTAAATAATTCCACCATAAAGTGCTTAAATAATAACACCATACAGTGCTTAAATGATACCACTATACAGTGCTTAAATAATTCCACCATAAAGTGCTTAAATAATAACACTATACAGTGCTTAAATAATACCACCGTACAGTGCTTATATAGTACCACCATACAGTGCTTAAATAACACCATACAGTGCTTAAATAATACCACCATACAGTGCTTAAATAATACCACCGTACAGTGCTTAAATAATACCACTATACAGTGCTTAAATAATACCACCATACAGTGCTTAAATAATACACTGTACAGTGCTTAAATAATACCACTATACAGTGCTTAAATAATTCCACCATACAGTGCTTAAATAATGAACTGTAGAGTGCTTAAATAATAACACCATACAGTGCTTAAATAATAACACTATGCAGTGCTTAAATAATACCACCATACAGTGCTTAAATAATACCACTATACAGTGCTTAAATAATACCACCATACAGTGCTTAAATAATACCACTATACAGTGCTTAAATAATAACACCATACAGTGCTTAAATAATAACACCATACAGTGCTTAAATAATACCACTATACAGTGCTTAAATAATACCACTATACAGTGCTTAAATAGTACCACCATACAGTGCTTAAATAATACCACCATACAGTGCTTAAATAATACCACTATACAGTGCTTAAATAGTACCACCATACAGTGCTTAAATAATTCCACCATACAGTGCTTAAATAATAACACCATACAGTGCTTAAATGATACCACTATACAGTGCTTAAATAATTCCACCATAAAGTGCTTAAATAATAACACTATACAGTGCTTAAATAATACCACCGTACAGTGCTTATATAGTACCACCATACAGTGCTTAAATAACACCATACAGTGCTTAAATAATAACACCATACAGTGCTTAAATAATAACACCATACAGTGCTTAAATAATACCACCGTACATTGCTTAAAGAAGAACTCCCGCAAAAATTTTTATTCTCTGACCTGTTAGAAAGGTTCATGATATAATCTGTAGTGATTGTCATTTTCTTATCAGTGACTGTTTCTCTTCTTATTGTAGCTGGGTCATGTGACCAACTCCCTGACCTCCAACTGACCCAGGACAGAAAGCCAGTCACTGCTCTATTCATTCCTATGGGAGCCTCACTTTCAGTCTCATAGGAATACATAGAGAATTAGACTTCCTGTCCACACATAAGTCTATGTGTGAGTTGGTGGGTCTAATTGCTGGTCACATGACACAGATAAGAAACTTCAGGATGATATAAGTCAAAAATTCAGACACTGGTAAGAAAATGACATTCACTACAGATTACATCATGTACATTTCTAGCAGGGCATAGAATAAAATTTTTGTCGAGAGTTCTTCTTTAAATAATACCACCGTACAGTGCTATTATTGTCTATAGAGTTTGCCGGATTGGATGTGGCTGATGTGTGGCTGATTTGGCAGAACTGACTAACTAGAAGGGGGTGAACATACATTTGACATGGTAGCATTGTATATAGATTGCCCAGAAGGATTAGCCAGGCTGTTTTCAGAAAACTGTCACTTGTGTGGGTGGTCTCTAAGTTGGAATTGATGGCATCTTGTAGCCAAGCATGCATGTTTTTCCATGCAATGTGGCTTATCTCCTGCCAGAACAAAAGGAGCAGATGTTGAATTCAACATGCCCGACCCTGGGACCAGGGGAGAATTGGGAGCCCCACTAGTTGGCCAATTCAGCAAAATTGGGGGATTCACCTGATCTAATGTGTATTTGGGACCTTTCCCCTCCCTTCATTTTGTAAGATTGTCTTGTCTGTTTTGTTGGGGTATGGGGTGCTTCACACTGTAGATTGCAAGCTCTTTGGCCCACATGCAGAACCCCCGGCTGTAATCCACCAGGTGCGGGCGTCCTGTTGTTTATGACTGTACATAACAGCCCCTAATCTAGATAACACTGTGTACTGCACCCGGTGAAACATTAATAGGGTTGGCACAGATTAACTTCCCCCAGGTCAATACAAGTCGCGTCTGCCACCCATGGACAACAACACACTGTCCTGTTGAGGGTGACTGTCAATGTGTGTGTGGGGGGGGGGTGACCCTATCCAAATGATTGAATAGAGAAGTACAACTCCCAACATGCCCTGACAGCTGCAGATATGGTGGGAGCTGGAGAATTTAAATTCCGTTGCAGTGTATGATACCTGTTTCTGGAAAAGCTAGGTGACAGCCAATATGGCTTCTATACTGCCAGGTGCCTGGAGAATTCCAGTCTGTGAAGTGAGATGATAAAATTCTATGAGCGACAACCATTATAGCCGCCATTATAGCTCCCAGAGAGGTTGTCACCAGGCTTTACCAGACCAGTGATTGGCAGATCTTCCTAATTATGTGCGGTAGTGGGGGCCGTGTATAACGAAGCAGGCTGGGGGTCTATCAGTCATGAATAAGCAGGTTTGACATTTAGGAATTCATGAAAGCTGAGCGACAAGTTCCAGGTGGGTTTCTAGGCTAAACATTTGGGGCCTGGGCCCCTTAATGTACTGCCTGCCAGCTAGTTACAAGTGTAAGTCCTCAGGTTGGCAATACAATTAAATGTAATGCACTGAAAGAGCTGAAGGACCTGTGATGACATCACAGTCATGTGATCAGTGCTGAAGGCAGTGGTTGAGAAGGAACTGTGATGATGTCACCATCATGTGACCAGTGCAGGAGTGGATGGCACTCAGCAGTGAGGAGGAGAAGTCCTGGGAAGAAGCTGTGGTGAGGTCTGTACATGAAGAAAGGGAAGTAAAGGGAGAGGCAGGGCAATGCTGGGAGTTGTAGTTATTTAACTGGGACTGTATTTAAGGGATGAAAGGTGGAATGTTATTTACATGGGACTATATGTTGCAGTGGGGTGGAATTATGTTATTTACATAGGACTGCATGTTGGAGGTGGCTGGGGCAGGGTGATGTTATTTACATGTGGCTGTATGTTGAAGGTGGCTGTGGGAGGGGGTGGTGTTATTTACATGGGACTGTATATTGATGTGGCTGGGGGAGGGAGTGATGTTATTTACATGGGACGTGTTGGAGGTGGCTGTGGGAGGGAGTGTTGTTATTTACATGGGACGTGTTGGAGGTGGCTGTGGGAGGGAGTGATGTTATTTACATGGGACTGAATGTTGGAGGTGGCTGGGGAGGGGGTAATGTTAATTACATGGAACTCCATGTTGAAGGTGGCTGGGGAGGGAGTGATGTTATTTATATGGGATTGCATGTTGGAGGCGACTAGTGAGGGGGTGATATTATTTACATGGGACTGTATATTGGAGGGGATGAAGGGAGGGAAGTAATAATGGTATTTACATGGGACTGTATTTTAGAGGGACTGTAGATAGAGAGGGGTGTTATTTACACGGGACTGTATATTGGAGGGGACTGGAAAGATGGTGTGAGGTTCTTTACATGGAACTCTACTGCAGAGGGAGGGAAATAATGTTATTTACATGGGACTGTATGGTGGAGGGGTTGAGGAGTTATAATTTCTGAGGGCAAATAACTAAAGGGGCACTGCAGGGGGCATTATAAACATTGGGGTCGCTTCAGGGTGAGCATTATAACAGTAGAGGGCATTATAAATACTGGGGGAACTTGTTACTACTGAGTGGTCTGTAGAGAGCTTTATTACCACTGGGGGAGCAATAGGGGGGCCTTATTTCTACTGGGGGCTCTGTGAGTGCATTATTAATACTGGAGGACTCTTCTACTAATGGAGACACTATGGAGGGGAGGGCTATCTGTATGGCACTCATATTTCTTCAGGATAGTATTTGGGAGTATTGAGGGGGCACAGCGAGCAGCAGGATAACACTGTTGGGGGATGATAGAAATGTGAGGAAGCTAAGATGTCCGTGTGTCACACTCTGCAGAGACGAGGAGCGGCTGAGAGAAGATGCTCGGACTGAATGAAGAAGATGATGACACAGAAGATCTATATCAGAGGAGACGTCACCTGGAAGAGCTGGATGTGACAGGTATGTGCTGCTGTATAGCGTACACAGGAAAGTGTGTGTGTGTGTGTGTGTGGGGTGGCTGGGGTCGACCTGGAGAACTGGGCCATATTCATTGGGGCTTGGGCCCTGGATCTTTTGAGACCCTAGCAAAGCAATGTCTACATGTATCCAGGTGTGTCAAGTTGTGTCCAGGTGTTTCAAGGATGGGGGATTTGTTTCAGGTGTGTTCAAGTGTATCCAGGTGTGTTCAAATGTATCCAGATGCATCCAAGTGTATACCGATGTGTCCAGGTGTATCCAGGTGTTTCCAGTTTATCTAGTATCCAAGTGTGTCCAGGTGTATCTAGGTGTCCAAATACATCCAGCTGTGTACAGGTATGTTCAAGTCTGTCGAAGTGTATCCAAGTGTTTCAGACTGTGCCCAGGTATGTCCAAATGTGTCCAGGTATGTCCAAGTGTACAGTATGCAGCAGTATCCAGGTCTGTCCAGGTGCATCCAGGTGTGTTCAGTTGTATCCAAGTGTATCCAGGTGTGTCTAAATGTATCCAGGTGTGTCAAGTTGTGTCCATGTGTTTCAGGTGTGTTCAAGTGTATCCAGGTGAGTAAAAATGTGCCCAGGTGTTTCCAGGTGTGTCCAGGTACATATACATGTATCCAGCTGTGTTCAGTCTATTAATGTGTGTCCAGGTGAATCCAGGTATATCCAAGTCTGCCTAGTGTGTCCAGGCGCATCTAGGTGTGTTCATTTGTGTCTAACAGTATCCAGGTGTGTTCAAATGTACCCAGATGTATCCAAGTGTACACGGATGTGTCCAGGTGTATGCAGGTGGGTCCAGTTTATCTAGTATCTGTGGCCAGATGCATCCAGGTGTGTGCAGTTGCATCCAAGTGTGTTTGGCGGTTGCCAAGGGTATCCAGGTGTGTTCAAGTCTGTCCAGTTGTATCCAGTTATCCAGCTCTGGATGTGACTGGAGTATACAGTAAGACTTCATAAATGTCATGATCATGTCAAAATAAGTAAAGGATTTGCCAATTATAGATGATATCTAGTTGTAAATTATAAAATGTCTCTTAAAGCGTACCTGAGTTTTCAAATATTAGTTTGCACAAGTTTGTACAATCAAAATTGTGCAGAAATAGGTCTTTCTTTGGTCTTCCCTAATATCTTTTTCAGCTTAATTATTCATCTGCACAGCTAGAGGCACTTCTCTCACAAGCATGGGGCCATATTCTGTGGAATCTTCCAGCATGTTACCGCTGTGAAGTCCTTTCTCTTACTTCACACTATGTTTTTGTTTTTTTTAGCTCCGGAGCTTACAGAACAGTGTGAATTCAGAAGCCATGTAGGAGCAGTTCTTTTATCAGGCTCAGGTTCTCAGCTAGCTCTGACACGCCCCCACTTCCTCTCAGTTTCTTCTGTGTCTCTGTTACCAGGGATGGATCTTGCCTAACAATAGGCAGTGGACTAGAAGTGAGACCCATAGTGGCCATGAATTTACAGCTTTTTTAGGTGGATTCAGGCAGATTTTTATATGAATTGATTTAGAAATTTGCTAGTTAAACCATTCTCTATTAAATTAAATAAAATTGGGTGAAAGTAGAGTGACTCTTTAAAGGAGGCATTACACATTAGGAGATGAACATTGACCACTCAGAACCCCATACAGTATGAATCGAAAAGTCTGTTCACAGAGTTTGGTATACGTACTATATTAGACTGGGTTGGGTCATTGACGTGCCCATTGCGGTCCCTTACTAATCTCGGTTAGTATGTATGAATGACTTGGTGACAGTTTCCATACCTTAGGCCTGGGCAGGACTATGTAGTCAGGGTCAGAGAAGGTGCTGCAATCCCTTATCTGTGACCAATGGGAGTATTAATGGCATCAGAGTTAACATGTGACAGCCAGAAATTCAAGGAAGGTTTATTCAACCCAAACTGACACTTTCCCTGCAGATCGTTCACACGTTCCCGAAAAATATTATCTCGCTGCTTTGGTCTGGGCTGACATTGTGCAAGAAATCGGGGCCATTGCCAGTCACTGTCAGCAATAACAGGGAGAATGGTGAAATCAAAGTGAGCAAAGTGCAGAGATAAAACCCAGAACAGACAACACATTCATCCCAGGGAGTACAGGACGAAGGCTCAATCCTAAACTTAAAGGGTCCACACCCCCAGAAGAAGATGTCACAAAAGACAATACTTCTGGACAGGTCCTCCTGAGACTTATCAATACTGATCCTTCTTATGGCTAGCTGCATTATAATAGCTAGTGTCACATAAAGGAGCCCCCTGTGCCAATACTGACCCCCAAATATCACACAACACCCTGATGTACCCCAGCTTCCATTAGGTAGAACTTCTGCTACAGCGGCCCCTCTAAAGAATGTCCGTAAAATGCCCAACCATTCCATTTCCTGCTGGATTGTCCAGTAAAAAGGCCCAAAATGGGTGGGATCAATGACTTAGGCTACTTTCACGCTAGCATTTCTCTTTTCCGGTATTGAGATCCGTCATAAGATCTCAGTACCAGAGAAAAACGCTTCCATTTTGTCCCCATTCATTGGGGACAAAACTGAACTGAACAGAATGGAGTGCACCGGAATGCATTCCGTTCCGTTTGGTTGCGTTCCCATACCGGCGAGCAGCAAGCTGCGGTTTTCTTTCAGTCATGGGATGCGGAGCAAAACAGATCCGGCATGACCCACAATGCAAGTCAATGGAGACGGATCCGTTTTCTCTGACACAATAGAAAACGGATCCGTCCTCCAATGACTTTCAGTGGAGTTCATGACGGATCCGTCTTGGCTATGTTAAAGATAATGCAATACACCAAACCTTAATTCCTGACTTAACCTAGTCAATAAGGTTAAGGGGTATGAAAATATTTTTTATTAGATATATTTTATATTAGAAGGAAAAGAATTAGAAGGAAAGAAACACTAACGAAACACTAACAAAAATGAAATAGGATTTGGTTGTGCTGGTAGGGAGAATTAATACAGTAATACATTTTTTTTGTGTGTGTGTGTTTTAGTCTCACTGCTCTTACAGTAAAGAGTCCATAGACTCACTGCTCTTACAGTAAAGAGTCCATAGTCTCACTGCTCTTACAGTAAAGAGTCCATAGTCTCACTGCTCTTACAGTAAAGAGTCCATAGACTCACTGCTCTTACCGTAAAGAGTCCATAGACTCACTGCTCTTACAGTAAAGAGTCCATAAACTCACTGCTCTTACAGTAAAGAGTCCATAGACTCACTGCTCTTACAGTAAAGAGTCCATAGACTCACTGCTCTTACAGTAAAGAGTCCATAGTCTCACTGCTCTTACAGTAAAGAGTCCATAGTCTCACTGCTCTTACAGTAAAGAGTCCATAGACTCACTGCTCTTACAGTAAAGAGTCCATAGTCTCACTGCTCTTACAGTAAAGAGTCCATAGTCTCACTGCTCTTACAGTAAAGAGTCCATAGTCTCACTGCTCTTACAATAAAGAGTCTATAGTCTCACTGCTCTTACAGTAAAGAGTCCATAGTCTCACTGCTCTTACAGTAAATAGTTCATAGTCTCACTGCTCTTACAGTAAAGATTCCATAGTCTCACTGCTCTTACAGTAAAGAGTCCATAGTCTCACTGCTCTTACAGTAAAAAGTCCATAGTCTCACTGCTCTTACAGTAAAGAGTCCATAGTCTCACAGCTCTTACAGTAAAGAGTCCATAGTCTCGCTGCTCTTACAGTAAAGAGTCCATAGACTCACTGCTCTTACAGTAAAGAATCCATAGTCTCACTGCTCTTACAGTAAAGAGTCCATAGTCTCACTGCTCTTACGGTAAAGAGTTCATAGTCTTACTGCTCTTACGGTAAAGAGTCCATAGACTCACTGCTCTTACGGTAAAGAGTCCATAGTCTCACTGCTCTTACGGTAAAGAGTCCATAGTCTCACTGCTCTTACGGTAAAGAGTCCATAGTCTCACTGCTCTTACAGTAAAGAGTCCATAGTCTCACTGCTCTTACAGTAAAGAATCCATAGTCTTACTGCTCTTACAGTAAAGAGTCCATAGTCTCACTGCTCTTACAATAAAGAGTCCATAGTCTCTCTGCTCTTACAGTAAAGAGTCCATAGTCTCACCACTTTTACAGTAAAGAGTCCATAGTCCTACTCCTCTTACAGTAAAGAATCCATAGTCTCACTGCTCTTACAGTAAAGAGCCCATAGTCCTACTGCTCTTTCAGTAAAGAGGTCCATAATCTTACTGCTCTTTCAGTAAAGAGGTCCATAGTCTCACTGCTCTTACAGTAAAGAGTCCATAGTCTCACTGCTCTTACAGTAAAGAGTCCATAGTCTCACTGCTCTTACAGTAAAGAGTCCATAGTCTCACTGCTCTTACAGTAAAGAATCCATAGTCTCACTGCTCTTACAGTAAAGAGTCCATAGTCTCACTGCTCTTACAGTAAAGAATCCATAGTCTTACTGCTCTTTCAGTAAAGAGGTCCATAATCTTACTGCTCTTACAGTAAATAATCCATAGTCTCACTGCTCTTACAGTAAAGAGTCCATAGTCTCACTTCTCTTACAGTATATGACTCATTTGATGCAACCCATTATCTTATTGGCCTTGGCAGCAGCTGTCTGACACTGGTTTCTATAATCAAGTAAAATTCCCAAGTCCTTTTCCATGCCAGTGTTACCCAGTGTTTTGGCATTTAGTATGTACTGGTGACATGTAGTGTGTACAGATGAGTTGTATAACCTTACATTTATCAGTATTAAACCTCATCTGTCACTTCTCTGCCCAACCTCCAATCTATCCAGATCTATCTATTTATTACTTTACACAGCTTAGTGTCATCTGAAAAAATGATATTTTACTGTGCAAGCTTTCTACAAGATCATTAAAGGGTTTCTCCGGGAATTAAGAAAATGAAAATACTTAAATATTACTTCATTATAAATATATTCCCAAATACCTTTCATTATTTATAATGGCTCGTTTTGTCTGGGGAGCAATAATTAGGAGAAACAAAATGGCCGCCGTCCTATTAGTACACACAGAACCTGTCCTATTCACACAGGAGGACAAGTTACTTCACAACACTGAGGTAAAGAGCTGCCTCATCCTCCTCTCTGCTCTGCTTGTCAGGGATTATGATCCTGAATACAGATGATAAGATCTTCAGATCAATCTCTGTAGGAATGGAGATCATGAGGAGACATGAAGTACAGAGAGGAGGGTGAGGTGTGGCTGATGAGCAGCAGCTCTTGTATGCAGTCTCCATTACCACAGTCTGTCCTGTCCATCCTCCATTCCCACAGAGATTCAGCTAAATTTAATGTTAAACTGTATTCAGGATCATAATCCCTGACAAGCAGAGCAGAGAGGAGGATGAGGCAGCTCTTTACCTCAGTTCTGTGAAGTAACTTGTCCTCCTGTGTGATTGGAACAGGTTCTGTGTGCTCTAATAGGACGGCGGCGCACACAGTGACAGTGAACCCTCCAGTACTGACCCCTGTGGTACCCCACTAGTCACAGTGACCCAATCTGAGTATCTGCCGTTAATAACCACCCTCTGTTTTCTATCGCTGAGCCAGTTACTTACCCACATACAGACATTTTCTCCCAGGCCAAGCATTCTCATTTTATATACTAACCTTTTATGTGGTACCGTGTCAAATGCTTTGGAGAAGTCCAGATATACGACATCCATTGATTCGCCGCGGTCAAGTCTAGAACTTACCTCCTCATAGAAACTGATTAAATTGGTTTGACATGATCGATCCCTCATGAAGCCATGCTGATATGGAGTTATTTGCTTATTTTCATTGAGATATTCCAGAATAGCATCTCTTAGAAAATCCTCAAACAGTTTACCCACAACAGATGTTAGACTTACCGGTCTATAGTTTCCTGTTTTTGACCCCTTTTTAAATATTGGCACCACATTTGCTAAGCACCAACGCTGTGGAACGTTTCCAGTCAATATAGAGTCCTTAAATATCAGATATAAGGGTCTGGCTATGACATTACTTAATTCTCTTAGGATATGGGGGTGTATGCCATCTGGTCCCAGTGATTTGTCTATTTTAATCTTTTTAAGATGCTGCTGTACTTCTTCCTGGATCAGGCAGGGCACTTTTAATGTGGAGTTTATTTTGACACTCTGCATGTCACCTGACACTTATTTCTTGTCACTTTCTTCAACTCCTCGCTCATCACTCTTTAAAGGGGGAACACTTACAGATTTACTTTTTTACCATTTATATAATTGAACGTTTAGGGTTAGTTTTACTCTCTTTAGCACTGAGCCTCTCTGTCTCCTGCTTGGCTGACTTATCTGTGATTTACATAGTATATTTTTCCTAGATTTTAGTCAATCTTTACTACCTTTCTGTTTTTATCCACATCGGTTTTTTTTTTGTTCCTCACTCTTTTATTCCCATAAAGTACGTGCCTCTCACAATGAAAGTTTAGAATGCTTTTTTAAAATATCACATTTTGTGGCTGTATTTTTATTTTTGAGGACATTGTCCCAGTTAGTGAGGCTGTTGGACTGTCTAAGCTAATAACATTTTGCTTTTTGGACTCTTTTAAAAACATTTTCCCAGTGAGCTGCAAATCAGTCTGCAGATCATTGGACCAGCCTCCGTCAAGCCTACAGCTCAACTTCACTGAATGTTTTTAGGATGATGAGAAACAAGAAAATACTTTTACTAAAATCTAATATGCATGCAGAAACAAGACCACCGGAAGCAACAAAGGGTGTATAATAAGCATCAGCCATCTTATTAGGTGTCAGTGAAGAGATTCAGTTGGCATTCCCTGGTGGTCTAGGGCAGTGAATAGATTCATTTTGCATCCCTGGTGGTCTATGATACTGAAAGGATTGCTTTTGCATTCCCTGGTGGTCTAGGGCAGTTAATGGATTAATTTTGCATTCCCTTGTGGTCTAAGTTTCTGAAGGTAAGTGGTCACTATAATTTAAACAAACTTTGCAGTAGTAATATCAATAGCATAGGTATTTGTAATATATCGTATCAGAAAACATGTCCTTTTCTCCTTCTAGCAGCTCACTCCTCCTCACACCTCACCTCTCCCCTCTCCATAGAAGTTTATAGACAATATCTCTGTGTCTCTCTGCACCTCCTCCTCTGACCCTTATCTAGGCAGCATCTGTGTGGGTATCTCATTTCTTTCTCCTCCCTCCTCTACTTTCTATATACTTCAATTGGCAGCATATCTGAACATTCTCTCTGTACTTTCTCCTGTTCCCTCTCCACAGATTTCTATGGGTAACAGGTAATGGGATCCATCAGTCAGCTGACAGCCATCTTGTCTCCAAAGATGGATTCAGCAGATATTTTTAGTTTAGGAGGAGGATGACATTTTTCTATGATAAGATATATTACAAAGTTTATCATATTCACCTGCACTGTTCTTTAAGTAAAGTTTGTTGAAAGTAGTTTACATTTGTAATCATTTTGCTCTTCGTAGTCATCAAGACGACATGAAAGGATGATTTTCATTTTCTGGTTCCGTGGGCAACTTCAAGTTTGATATCTTAAATGTACTAAAGTTATACAGGGATGTAATAGACAGTAGCAGCTTAGCGGCTGTATGGGCCCACACCGCAGGGAGTCCAGCCACCAAACTTGGGAATGGCGACAGCAGCAAGACAGCACAGGAAGAGTGGACTACATCATGCAATAGTCAGGTCAGGCCCCGCAGGCCACATCCCTCCTTCACTGACGCCCCAGGAGCTTCAGTTTTTGGAAAGGAGCTGTAGCTATTCATGTTATCTGTACTCAGAGAGATCAATGTGCTATCTGTACACAAAGACATCATTTGTGTGTTATCTGTGGGTTACATAGGACTGCGGGTATCTACATTAGTCTGTACTTAGGCCTCTTTCACATTAGTGGCAGCACGGATCCGGCAGGTAAGGGTGCCGCCGGATCCGGTTTGCCGCACACGTGAGGAGCCGGAGCAGCGCACAGACATTACTTAATGCTACCCAGTGCTCACACAGCACAGGGGACGGCACGCACATCTGTAGGAAGATTCCCCACAGTCTGCAGGAGGGAGAATCCTATGTGTGCGCAGTCCTCCTCCTCCTGCGATGTGCGGAGCTGCTGGGAGCATGTAAGTATGTCTGTGTATGTGTCTGTTGTATGTCTGTGTATGTGTCAGTCATGTGTGGTGTACTGTGGACGGATCCGTCATGAACTCCATTGAAAGTCAATGGAGGACATCCGTTTACTGAGTGGGGGTCATTCCGGATCCGTCTTGTATGCCCAGGACGAGAGCAAACCGCAGCATGTGCGGTTTGCTCTCCGTTCTGGAGATGGAACTGAATACTTTTAGGAGCATGTTTGTCTTCAGTTTCAGTTTGTCCCAATGAGAATGAATGGGGCAAAACTGAAGCGTTTTTTTTCCAGTGAGACCTATTGAGACTTTACTGTTTATCTGTGTGTTACATAGGACTGCAGGTGAACATCTACTACATTTCTGTACTCAGAGAGTTATCACTTGTGTTATCTGTGGTGTACATAGGACTGCAGGTGACATCTACTACATTGCATCTGTACTCAGAGAGTTATCACTGTGTTATCTGTGGTGTTACATAGGACTGCAGGTGACATCTACTACATTATCTGTACTCAGAGAGTTATTCACTGTGTTATCTGTGGTGTTACATAGGACTGCAGGTGACATCTACTACATTATCTGTACTCAGAGAGTTATCACTGTGTTATCTGTGGTGTTACATAGGACTGCAGGTGACATCTACTACATTATCTGTACTCAGAGAGTTATCACTGTGTTATCTGTGGTGTTACATAGGACTGCAGGTGACATCTCTACATTATCTGTACTCAGAGAGTTATCACCTGTGTTATCTGTGGTGTTACATAGGACTGCAGGTGACATCTACTACATTATCTGTACTCAGAGAGTTATCACTGTGTTATCTGTGGTGTTACATAGGACTGCAGGTGACATCTACTACATTATCTGTACTCAGAGAGTTATCACTGTGTTATCTGTGGTGTTACATAGGACTGCAGGTGACATCTACTACATTATCTGTACTCAGAGAGTTATCACTGTGTTATCTGTGGTGTTACATAGGACTGCAGGTGACATCTACTACATTATCTGTACTCAGAGAGTTATCACTGTGTTATCTGTGGTGTTACATAGGACTGCAGGTGCATCTACTACATTATCTGTTACTCAGAGAGTTATCACTGTGTTATCTGTGGTGTTACATAGGACTGCAGGGACATCTACTACATTATCTGTACTCAGAGAGTTATCACTGGTGTTATCTGTGGTGTTACATAGGACTGCAGGTGACATCTACTACATTATCTGTACTCAGAGAGTTATCACTGTGTTATCTTGGTGTTACATAGGACTGCAGGTGACATCTACTACATTATCTGTACTCAGAGAGTTATCACTGTGTTATCTGTGGTGTTACATAGGACTGCAGGTGACATCTACTACATTATCTGTACTCAGAGAGTTATCACTGTGTTATCTGTGGTGTTACATAGGACTGCAGGTGACATCTACTACATTATCTGTACTCAGAGAGTTATCACTGTGTTATCTGTGTGTTACATTAGGACTGCAGGTGACATCTACTACATTATCTGTACTCAGAGAGTTATCACTGTGTTATCTGTGGTGTTACATAGGACTGCAGGTGACATCTACTACATTATCTGTACTCAGAGAGTTATCACTGTGTTATCTGTGCTGTTACATAGGGACTGCAGGTGACATCTACTACATTATCTGTACTCAAGAGAGTTATCACTGTGTTATCTGTGGTGTTACATGGACTGCAGGTGACATCTACTACATTATCTGTACTCAGAAGAGTTATGCACTGTGTTATCTGTGTGTATAGGCTGCAGGTGAATCTACTACATATCTGTACTCAGAGGAGTTATCACTGTGTTACTGTGGTTTACATAGGACTGCA
>ONZH01013640.1:0-153291 GCA_900303285.1 Rhinella marina
TGCTGGGAGACAGCGTGTGGAGGCGGCAGCTGGATGGCATGAGTAGGCCACAGAGAGGCACAATTACATAGTTTGGAAGTAGCGGCAGCGGGGAACAGCGTGAATAGGCGGCAGCTGGGACGCAGCATGAGTAG
This sequence comes from Rhinella marina, assembly GCA_900303285.1. Taxonomy (NCBI): domain Eukaryota; kingdom Metazoa; phylum Chordata; class Amphibia; order Anura; family Bufonidae; genus Rhinella; species Rhinella marina. The sequence continues at coordinate 135 of ONZH01013640.1, forward strand.
GCCACAGAGAGGCACAATTACATAGTTTGGACATAGCGGCAAGCTGGGAGACAGCGTGAGTAGGTGGCAGATGCAGCAGCATCAGGCCCCAGAGAGGCACATTACATAGTTTGGACGTTAGCGGCAGCTGGGAGACAGCGTGTGGAGGCGGCGGCAGCAGCAGCATCAGGGCACAGAGTGGCATGGTGACATAGCCTGGAGGTGACAGCAGTAGCATCATGAGGAGACCTGATTTTTGAGGTGGCAGCATCATCAGAAGGCTACATATTTGGTCAGTGACAGAGTGGAGAGGTGGGTAGCAATACCAGTCACTGATAAAGATGCTGGGTGGCAGAAGGAGCAGCTGGTAGATGTGTGGCATCAGACGGGTGGCAGCATCATAAGAGTGGCTGAGGCAGGTAGCCTGAAGAATACAGTCTCATTTGTCAAGGTTTGGGTGATGCATCATGGCTGATCTAATCTGATGCATCAGGAGTTGGGGGTGGAAATCCTGACTGATCCACGCCTGATTCATCTTGACAAAGGTGAGTCTTTCCACATTTTCCATGTTCTTTCCGTTGTCTGTCACCATGGTTCCGATTTCTAGTTGTCGCGGAGAAAGCCAGCAATTGATTTCTTCTTGCATGACAGCAAGCAGTTCCTCCCCCTGTGTGACTTTGTTCGCCCAGGCAAACCAGGCGTAGAACTGCGTGACACCGCCGTGCCCTGCACATGTGGTACGCTGGAGGAGCGCTATGACTTGGCCCTGCAGTGGAGGCTGAGGTGGTGGAGAAGGAGACGGACATTAGTGGCAGGATCAGCAGTTTGACAACGAGGAGGAGAAAGTGGTGTCACCTGTCCAAGTTGCTCGTGTGGCTGGGCAGGAAGCACATTGACCCAGTGGGCCGTAAAGGACATGTACTGTCCCTGACCGTAGTTGCAACTGCACACGTCGGCGCTGCCATGCACTTTGGCAGACACCGACAGGCTCAAGGACTGGGCCACCTTCTCTTCTACATATTTGTGCAGGGCTGGGACTGACTTTTTGGCAAAGAAATGATGGCTTGGCACTCTCCACCTCGGCTCGGCACAAGCCATCATTTCTCTGAACGGTGCAGAGTCCACCAGTTGAAAAGGGAGGGACTGCAGCACGAGCAACTTAGACAGGGGCATGGTCAGCTTCTGCCGCTGTAGGATGGCTGGACGCGTACTGCTGTCTCTTTGCAATCGCCTCGGTGAACGATTGCTGCCATAATGAGTGGCGAGGAATAAGAGGAGGAGGATCAGGAGCATCTGGAGCGGTAGATGATGAGAGACAGCTCCCTTCGGCAGAGGTGCTGGAGCCTTGACTGCCTGAAATGGGCTGCGTGCCATTGGGTGATGCTGCTGCTGCTTCTGCCGACTGGACTGCCACATCTGAGCCACGGTTCTCCCAGGCCACTTTGTGGTGATGCTGCATATGTTGGCGCAGGGCCATGGTGCCAACATTAGCACCCTGGCCACGCTTCCCTTTCTGACCACAGATTCTACATATAGCCATGTTCACCTCTTCAGGCGTCTTAAGAAAAAAACTACCACACCGCCGAGTAGGCGATTTTAACACCAACACTCCGCACTGACGGAGTAGTACCTCCGCTGCCTGGCTGAGCCGCTGTGCCGCACTTTTCAAGGCCGGAAAGCACCTGCGAAGAGTGCGGTCTACCCCGTGCCCGTTTGGCTCCCGACCTCACACTGCTGCCACTACGCTGACTCCCACCCACACTACCGACTTGCTGGCTGCAATGCTGCCTCACGCACAAGCTGTCAGTCTCGTCTGCAGATGACGATAAGGATGATGAAGCCCTTGCTTCACCCTGCTCCCAAGTACGATCGGCTACACCATCATCAACTACAGTTTGCACGTCGCTAATGTCCTCCTCAACTGTCTCTGTGTACAAAGCCTGACCGCTCTCAACATCACCTCCCACTACACTCTCCTCATCAGTACTTGACTGCCTACTGGAAGGAGTGGATTTCTGCCCCACCTCTTGGCTTCCCAGTAGCTGCTGACCGTCCTCAAGTAGTTCGTCCTCGCTGTATAGTGGCTCAGAGCCCACAGCATATAGTACTTCTCTGGCTGAGGGAACCGAAAAGGACAGAGGCAGGTTGAGGACAGGTGAGGGCAGTGGGGGTGCTCCAGGCCCATGCCAACTAAGGGTTGTATCTGACGAACCCACCTACTCTTGGCTGGGGGTGTCCAATGTCATCTGGAGGAAGTGGATGACCGAGTCAACCATTCAAGAACCGCTGGGTTGGTGGTCAACACACGACCGCTAGATGACACCGGTAGCTCTGGCCTCGCCAAGTGACCCCTAATGCCACGTCCCCTTCCTCTGCTGCGACCTGTGCCTATTCCAGAAACATTTGTGCCACTGCCCCTCCCCTGTGAAGGGCCTGTCACCACTCTATCTGACATACTGATTGATTACAAATTTAAAATAAAAGGAAATTAAAAATCCACCCAAAAAAATTTTACTTTGCTCACTGCCTCGCACAACGACCTAACTATTTATTTGAGAAATACTGTCACTCACAAAGTGTGTTAACAATGGGTTGCTGAACTGCAGTACAATGGGTTACTGCACAGAACTACACACTATATGACAATTTTCTTTTTCTATGGCAAATGAGGCCACAAATACTTATTTAAAAGTAACACTGACAACCCCACAAACTCAGATTCACTATTTGTTTAATGATATTCACTGACTAACTCACAGCAATGTCATGCTTTTCTGCTTGGATGGCGAATGAGGCCTAAAATACTTATTTAAAATTAACACTGACAACCCCACAAACTCAGATTCACCATTTTTTTTAATGATATTCAATGACTACCTTACAACAATGTCACGCTTTTCTGCTTGGATGGCGAATGAGGCCTAAAATACTTATTTAAAAGTAACACTGACAACCCCACAAACTCAGATTCACTATTTTTTTTAATGATATTCACTGACTACCTTACAGCAATGTCACGCTTTTCTGCTTGCATGGCGAATGAGGCCTAAAATACTTATTTGAAACTAACCACCCCACAAAATGATATATATATATATATATATATATATATATATATATATATATATATATTTTTTTTTTTTAATGATATTCACTGACTACCTTACAGCAATATCACGCTTTTCTGCTTGGATGGCGAATGAGGCCTAAAATACTTATTTAAAATTAACACTGACAACCCCACAAACTCAGATTCACTATTTTTTTTAATGATATTCAATGACTACCTTACAACAATGTCACGCTTTTCTGCTTGGATGGCGAATGAGGCCTAAAATACTTATTTAAAAGTAACACTGACAACCCCACAAACTCAGATTCACAATTTTTTTTTAATGATATTCACTGACTACCTTACAGCAATATCACGCTTTTCTGCTTGGATGGCGAATGAGGCCTAAAATACTTATTTAAAATGAACACTGACAACCCCACAAACTCAGAATCACTATTTTTTTAATGATATTCACTGACTACCTTACAGCAATATCACACTTTTCTGCTTGGATGGCGATTGAGGCCTAAAATACTGATTTGAAACTAACCACCCCACAAACTGAGATATATATATATTTTTTAAATTATATTCACTGACTACCTTACAACAATGTCACGCTTTTTTGCTTGGATGGCAAATGAGGCCTAAAATACTTATTTAAAATGATCACTGACAACCCCACAAACTCAGAATCACTATTTTTTTTATGATATTCACTGACTACCTTACAGCAATATCATGCTTTTCTGCTTGGATGGCGAATGAGGCCTAAAATAATGATTTGAAACTAGACACCCCACAAACTGAGATATATATATTTTTTAAATGATATTCACTGACTACCTTACAGCAATATCACACTTTTCTGCTTGGATGGCGAATGAGGCCTAAAATACAGATTTGAAACTAAACACCCCACAAACTGAGATATATATATTTTTTTAAATGATATTCACTGACTACCTTACAGCAATATCACACGTCTCTGATTGGATGGCGAATGAGGCCTAAAATACTGATTTGAAACTAACCACCCCACAAACTGAGATATATACAGTACAGACCAAAAGTTTGGACACACCTTCTCATTCAAAGAGTTTTCTGTATTTTCATGACTATGAAAATTGTAGATTCACACTGAAGGCATCAAAACTATGAATTAACACATGTGGAATTATATACTTATCAAAAAAGTGTGAAACAACTGAAAATATGTCTTATATTCTAGGTTCTTCAAAGTAGCCACCTTTTGCTTTGATTACTGCTTTGCACACTCTTGGCTTCAAGTAGTCACCTGAAATGATATTCCAACAGTATTGAAGGAGTTCCCAGAGATGCTTAGCACTTGTTGGCCCTTTTGCCTTCACTCTGCGGTCCAGCTCACCCCAAACCATCTCGATTGGGTTTAGGTCTGGTGACTGTGGAGGCCAGGTCATCTGGCATAGCACCCCATCACTCTCCTTCTTGGTCAAATAGCCCTTACACAGCCTGGAGGTGTGTTTGGGGTCATTGTCCTGTTGATAAATAAATGATGGTCCAACTAAACACATACCGGATGGAATAGCATGCCGCTGCAAGATTCTGTGGTAGCCATGCTGGTTCAGTATGCCTTCAATTTTGAATAAATCCTTAACAGTGTCACCAGCAAAGCACCCCCACACCATCATACCTCCTCCTCCATGCTTCACGGTGGGAACCAGGCATGTAGAGCAGGGGTGGACATACGCCTGTGCAGCCGGTTCGGCTGCACTGGGGCCCAGTGCGGCAGGGGGGCCAGTGGGAGGTCCGGCGGCAGTAGGAGATGAGCACTTCCATTGTGGAAGCGCTCATCTCCATATTCATCTGTATCGCCGTCCTCCAGACAGCGATACAGATGATTGCAGGGCAGGGGAGAGGTGTTTCGCGTCATCGCGCCGTCTAAGCCGAACAGCGCGGGATACAGGCCGGAAGAGGCCTGCATCGCATCGCTGACAGGCTCATGGAGGTAAGTATCTGTTTATTTTTTTTTTTATTAATGTTACTCTATTGCCCAGTATGGAGGGGGCATTTTTCATCTATTAGGAGGCATTTACTGGCACACATGGGGGAAAGGAGCACTATGGGGACATTATTCTGGCACACAAGGGGGGGAAAGGAGTACTATGGGGGCATCTACTAGCGGGTATTATACTGGCACACACGGGGGAGAGGAGCAATATGGGGCATCTATAAGGTGGCATTAAATACTTGCACAGATGGAGGGAGCACTATGGGGGCATTTAGAAGGGAGCATTATATACTGGCACTATGGGGAATCTACAAGGGGGCATTATATACTGGCACAGATGGAGGGAGCACTATGGGGGCTTCTAGAAAGGGGGCATTATATACTGGCACTATGGGGGCATGTACAAGGGGGCATTATATACTGGCACAGATGGAGGGAGCACTATGGGGACATCTACAAGGGGGCATTATATACTGGCACTATGGGGGCATCTACAAGGGGGCATTATATGCTGGCACACAAGGAGGGAAAGGAGCACTATGAGGGAATCTACTGGAGGGCATTATATAGGGGCATTTTATACTGGCACACATTATGGGGGCACTATAGGGAAGGGGGGAGAGGAGCATTATCGGGGCATCTACTTGTGGCACTCTATAGGGGCATTTAATACTGGCACATTGTTAGACATCATGGGATGGGGAGGAGCACTATGGGGGAACTTTATAAAGAGTATTCTTTACTGGTGCAAATTATGGGGCGCTATGGGGACCTTAACTTAATTGGGGGCACTAAGAGGATTTTTTGGGCACACAATAGGGGCATTGGCACACATTATGAGGGCACTATAGGGACATTGGCTCCACTGGGGGCACTAAGAGGAGGTATTTTTTACTGCCACACAACAGGGCATTTGTTGTATCATTATTTTTGGGGGACATTATGTTTACACTATTAGTGTCAGATACACTGTTTCCTGGGTGCAGTTATTTTTTAGGGCACTCTGTGCCAATAATTATTGAAGGGGAGCTATCTATGTGGTACTAGTATTTTCAGGGGGACTGTTTCTGTAGTATAGTACTGGGGAGCACAGCGTCTCAGTATTAGAGGTGGCAGGATGGGGTATTCAGAAGGTGAGAGGATGATGGAAAAGTAGGAAACTAAGATGTCTGTCTGTGAAACTCTGCAGAGAGAAGAGATGGTTGAAAGAAATCATCATGGCGGTCTGGTCTGAAAGGAGAAGATGAGGACAGAGAACGTCTACATCAAAGAAGACCACATCACTGGATGTAAGAGGTATGAGGTGCTGTATTAGGATACCTTCACATCTGCGTTAGTGATTCTGGCAGGCTGGTCCAGCAGAGAACAGCCTGCTGGAATTCACTGGCTCCAACACTGCTGGATGCAGAATGCCTGCTGGTCTCATTAACTATAATGGGGTCCAGCAGAGATCCAGCCACAATCTGACAAAAATGCTGAGAATCAGTGGGACACAAACCTCTGCATGCTGTGGTGTGTGTCCAGCCGGATTGTAGTGCTTCAGGTGTGAAAGTAGCCTCACTCTATTTTTTGTATTGCTGTATGTAATGTTAGGAGGGAATAGGTTAAGTTGAAAATTTGGCGTGGGGGGGCCCAGACACACTCTTTGCACAGGGGCCCTCTGCTGTCTGTGTCCGCCCCTGATGTAGAGTCCATCCGTTCACCTTTTCTGCGTTGCACAAAGACACGGTGGTTGGAACCAATGATCTCAAATTTGGACTCATCAGACCAAAGCACAGATTTCCACTGGTCTAATGTCCATTCCTTGTGTTCTTTAGCCCAATCAAGTCTCTTCTGCTTGTTGCCTGTCCTTAGCAGTGGTTTCCTAGCAGCTATTTTACCATGAAGGCCTCCTGAACACAGTCTCCTCTTAACAGTTGTTGTAGAGATGTGTCTGCTGCTAGAACTCTGTGTGGCATTGACCTGGTCTCTAATCTGAGCTGCTGTTAACCTGCGATTTCTGAGGCTGGTGACTTGGATGAACGTATCCTCCACAGCAGAGGTGACTCTTGGTCTTCCTTTTCCGGGGCGGTCCTCATGTGAGCCAGTTTCTTTGTAGCGCTTGATGGTTTTTGCGACTGCACTTGGGGATACTTTCAAAGTTTTCCCAATTTTTCGGACTGACTGACCTTCATTTCTTAAAGTAATGATGGCCACTCGTTTTTCTTTACTTAGCTGCTTTTTTCTTGCCATAATACAAATTCTAACAGTCTATTCAGCAGGACTATCAGCTGTGTATCCACCTGACTACTGCCCAACACAACTCATGGTCCCAAACCCATTTATAATGCAAGAAATCCCACTTATTAAACCTGACAGGGCACACATGTGAAGTGAAAACCATTTCAGGTGACTACCTCTTGAAGCTCATCAAGAGATGGCCAAGAGTGTGCAAAACAGTAATCAAAGCAAAAGGTGGCTACTTTGAAGAACTTAGAATATAAGACATATTTTCAGTTGTTTCACACTTTTTTGATAAGTATATAATTCCACATGTGTTAATTCATAGTTTTGTTGCCTTCAGTGTGAATCTACAATTTTCATAGTCATGAAAATACAGAAAACTCTTTGAATGAGAAGGTGTGTCCAAACTTTTGGTCTGTACTGTATATATATATTTTTTAAATGATATTCACTGACTACCTTACAACAATGTCACGCTTTTCTGCTTGGATGGCGAATGAGGCCTAAAATACTTATTTAAAAGTAACACTGACAACCACACAAACTCAGAACCACTATTTTTTTAATGATATTCACTGACTACCTTAGAGCAATATCACGCTTTTCTGCTTGGATGGCGAATGAGGCCTAAAATACTGATTTGAAACTAAACACCCACAAACTGAGATATATTTGTTTTTTTTTAAATGATATTCACTGACTACCTTACAGCAATATCACGCTTTTCTGCTTGGATGGCGAATGAGGCCTAAAATACTTATTTGAAACTAAACACCCCACAAACTGAGATATATATATATATATATATATATATATATATTTATTTATTTTTTTTAAATGATATTCACTGACTACCTTACAGCAATATCACACTTTTCTGCTTGGATGGCGAATGAGGCCTAAAATACTGATTTAAAAGTAACACTGACAACCCCACAAACTCAGAATCACTATTTTTTTTTATGATATTCACTGACTACCTTACAGCAATATCACGCTTTTCTGCTTGGATGGCGAATGAAGCCTAAAATACTGATTTGAAACTAACCACCCCACAAACTGAGATATATATATATATTTTTTTAATGATATTCACTGACTACTTTACAGCAATATCACGCTTTTCTGCTTGGATGGCGAATGAGGTCCAAAATAATTATTTAAAATTAACACTGACAACCCCACAAACTCAGAATCACTATTTTTTTAAATGATTTTTTTTTTTAAATGATATTTACTGACTACCTTACAACAATGTGACGCTTTTCTGCTTGGATGGCGAATGAGGCCTAAAATACATATTTGAAACTAACCACCCCACAAGCTGAGATATATATATATATTTTAAATGATATTCACTGACTACCTTACAACAATGTCACACTTTTCTGCTTGGATGGCGAATGAGGCCTAAAATACTTATTTAAAACTAAAAATAACCCCACAAACTGAGATTCACTATTTTTTTATATAAATATATATATTTTTGTATGTACCCCTAAACAAGGCTCTGACCCTCTTTCACTGCACTGCACTGCAACAAAGTGACACTAGTGGTGCTTCTTTGCATGAAACACCCCAAAACAGCCTTCAGTAGACAGTGCAGTGCTGTACAAGAGGCACTGCTGCTGCAGTATATATGGATAGCGATTCACTGCCTGATTTTCTGTCCTTAAATCGTCCCTCTCCTATCCCTGCAATTCAGGTTATCTACAGTATCCCTGATCTCTTTTCTTGTATTTTGAAACGTTTTCCTATTGCTTGCCCTATCTCTCCTCTGGTCTAACATGAATAGCAAATGGCGCTTTCCAGCGCTGCAGAGCAGGACCTGGCTGGCTGCTGATTGGCTACATGTCTGCATGTGATCGCCTTGTGGGTGTTTACTTCTTTGTCCCAGAGATCCTTCCCCCATGTGATGCCATGTGCTTGTGGCCATTTTAGGAAAAAAAAAAAAGATTAGTTTCTACGAATCGACAGGAAATTCGCATTAGTTGCGAATCGAATTTTCCATGAAATTCGTAACGAATTCCACTTCGTCAGCTTCGATTCGCTCATCTCTAATTATAACAGATGATAAATAAGTACAGTTTTGAATTGAAAAATATGATAAATATGAATATTAATAGCTTACAGACCACAAGTGTACACATACAAAAATGTGCAGAATGCCTGGTTATTCTACTATAAACAGTTTCAAAAACAGAATTTCTGTAAACCGAGGAAACTCCACACATATGTACTATGTTTCTGCATTTATATTCATTTTTGCACTGGAGCCTCTAGTTAATATATGATGAAAACATGCCAGCGAGCACATATGTTGTGTATTCGGTATAACACTGTGTAGACAAGAGTTGTTTTGAACAGCTCCTTCCATTTCTCAGGAGTTCCAGGCTGTCAATAACAACCTGGCTGCCTATAGACAGCTGTTAACTTCGAGGTAAATATACAACTGCTAGAAATACAGGCAGAGAAAAGAAAGAAGAAAAAAAAAACTATTTAGTATGTTAATGTCCACCTGCTGTAGATTAATGGCAGGTAGATTTTTACAGAATTTGAATGATGGTCATGGTACCATTGAAGCCAGAGGCTATGAAAAAAAATATTAAAACTATTGCTTAACTTTTGATTTAATAAAAAATACATTAACATGTAGATAAAAGCCATCATTACAGGGATAGCCTTTGTTCTGATATACATGTTCTTCTCATTATGCATTTTTATCTAAATTGATATACCTGTGGAGTGATATACCCTCAAAGGATTTAAGCTTTAGTAATCTATTTGCTTCTCTCAAAAGACCATAAGACAGTGAATCAATGATTAGAATTGACTGTACCTAATGGAATACTTTGGGCAAAACTAATATACACGTGAGGGTAGCACATGAGGGTAGACATATAACCTCGTTTTTTGGTATTTGGTGGATTGGGGGTGTGAGACATAACACAGTTTATATTGAAAGTAGTCCATTTCAGGGTTGACAGCAGCACACAACAGGAGCAAATTTTATGAGAAGGAATAATTTAATCAGTGTGATCTTTTTAACAAACACAGAGACGGTTCGATCTGCACCACAAAACTGCCATCAAAAAGTCACAATTTTTAGCACAAACGCACGCTAGGACAAAAAATGTTAGTTTTTGCATTTTTATGTTGCTTTTGAAAAGTGAGTAGGAAGTGGGCCTGGTTAGCAATGTTAATTAGATGTATCATTAAAAAAAAAAAAACAATCACACAACAGGGGAACAAAAAGAGTGATATTATTTACTATAGTTAATGCATTCAAGAGTGTAAAAGGGGAGAGAAATGAGAGAAAGAGCAAACATTTGTAAATTAAAGATATAAAAATCTCATCCTAAGAGAACTCATTGTGTCATATCCTAATTTTTAGGCCAATTATAGCATGTTTGGTTCATGTAAAATCAATTTGGACATATATATATATATATATATATATATATATATATATATATCGCAACAAATCGGACAAAAAACAAATTTTAAGAAATTTGTGCATCTCAAGATATTGAATGTCAAGTCTTGATCTTCATTGCCATTACAAAGCAAACATCTGAATATGTATGGAAACCTGAAAGCTATTCACATCCTTACCAGTCCTATCTACTAAACTGTAAATCACACCGGGAAGAAAGGTGATTTACCATGTATATTTGTTTTAGTTGCAAAATACTTTTAAAGACGTTCCTGTGTTCAGTCATTGTATAGTCAGTACATTCTATATTTTCCCTTACCACCTGCCACAGGCTACTATTCCTCTGCTAAAAGCTCTTTGACGTTTTGTTTAAAACATGAACTTTCTGCCCTAAGTCTAGCAACCATTGTGTCAAGTTGAGAACCTAATTAGTCTGGCACAACGTTTGCTAGGGATCTGCTGCCTTACAAGCCCATTAAAAAGACTATGGGTGGTTGGCATTGTATCTGTAGCCGTCAGACTTTTAAAGAGTATTTACACCCACTGCCTGAGCAGGCAATTATCAGTAAGGAACTGTTCCTTCAAGATAACTGCCTGCTCGTCAGTGGAGGTAAGAGCTGCAATTGCATGCGGCAATCACCTCCACTGTATTGGGACAAGCAATGGCTGTTGCTGTATATCAGCTGCGTGTTTAAAAAATAAAAAAAAGTAAAATCTTACCCCGGCATAGGGGAGGTGGAGGAGTGAAGTATAAAAACTAGAATAAGATCTATAAACAATAGTGTTAGGTTTAAAGATTTATGAAATGTATCACCATGCAACACCATGCAATATTTTTTTTAATTTTTTTTTATTAAATTCAAATACAAACAGAGGCAATTAGAAAAAGGAAGAAAAAAATGGTTAATCCACATAACGTATTTCATAACTCATCAGGTCGCTAATAGAATAAAACCATCAACACAATTTCATATTACCTTAATACAAAGTCAGATCAATATTTCCTTTTCCTTCCCTTTTTTTCCCTCCCTTCCCTCCCTTTGCGATGCGTCTCAAATGAACTCAGGGGTATTTCCTTAAGACCTTACTCCATTTTTCCACTCCACTCCTTTGCCTATAGAGGATATTTTCGTATCTTTTCACCATATTAACTAGGTTTAACCACAAATTAAACTTTGGGATATTTCGTGAATCACTCTTAATAAATTTGGCTCAAATTACCCCAATGCAGATTCAAGACAAAACTGATGTCAACAATGATAAAGATATGGGGAGGTTAGGGTGACTTTTTGAGTTACTTGCGCAAATATTTTGTGACTTTCTGCATTTTTACATGGCTCACTCCTTTTTCGAAAAGTATGCAAAGCCCACTTTAGCATATTAGCAGCAGTAAAAAATAAATATAATAAAAAAAATTAATTAGCAAAAACAACTCACATTTTCAATCACACCTAGGCTATATTGTGCAGCCTCGAGCAATGCTTCATACATGGGTCTTCCTGTGCCTCAATGTAAGAATATAGGGCAATAGAATAGAAGTATGGCAATCATTTCAAACCAAAGCTGGCGAAGAGGTTTATAATACTGTAAAACATAACCTAGAACCAGAGATGAATTTCATTCCATTTATTTTTGCGACTGACTACAGTGAAGAATTTACGGGCTTAGATTTTATTAGAGAATAAAAACCGAAGATTTGTACATATATTTCAGCTGTGACAAGGAAGGATTTCCTATTACTAATAAAGGCATGTCTGTAATATGATGAACAGGATTTAGGAAAAGTCCCTTGTATCTCATAATATGGCTTACATTACATTGAGTACTCTATTGTGACAAGTGACAATGGGATTATCTAAATCATCTTCCATGTTATGGTGCACTTACCAAAGGGGAAATGAAGACAGTGTTTCTGTCAGTTTAGGCATCATTGAATGAAATGTATTACATCTTCATATTCAAAGGTGCTTGGGATGAATAAATCCTGTGCCAGTTCTTTGTACTGACCACATATGTATTTATATACCTATGTATATACATGTAAGGGGCCATTCAGACGGGCGTGTTGTTGTGGATCCTCAAAATTGCAGATCCGCAACAACACGAATGCTGACCAGTGTGTGTTCCGCAATTTAAGGACAAGAATAGGACATGTTCTATATATTTTTGCTCTCCGCGATTTAGTGCCGCCCATAGAAATTAATGGGGCCACATCAGGGTCATGTGAATGAGCCCTAAGTAAGAGAACCCATTTCCATCTAATAATCTAGCCACTCCCTTTGAACACTCTCCAGCTCTTTCCTACCTTTTTTAGAATGTGGATCCCAAAACTGAATCCTATATTCAATATGTGGCCTTACAAGGAATTAGTAAAGGTGTAATTTTACATTATCGTCATAGGTTTTTATCTTGTTTTTTTTTGTACAGGCTAAAATCATATTCACTTTTGCAGCTGCTGCCTGACATTGAGAACTGCTGCTAAGCTTAATTGTAGCCAGAGTACACAAACCTTTTCTTGTCCCATGTTTTATTCCATTTAATATGTGTGTAGCCATGCGATTACTGTGACCTAGTGCATTACTATACATGTATTAACATTAATATCCATCTGCCATGTTCTTCTCCATGATGTCATTTATTCAGGATAATTACCTGGTTGCAAGTGGAGGTGAGAGCTAAACGTGCATGAAGCAATTACCTCCACTGTATGGGAACGAGAGATCTCTACTATAACCACTCACCTCCATACAGATTCATTGTTTTTGGGCACCAGATTACTGTTTAAACAGCATGATCTTCTGCCCAGAAATGACTGAGGTGTCTGCATCAGCCATGCTTTCACCCTATGAACAAGTATTTGCTCATTCATTACACTGCGCCCATTCTTTCCTCATAATCAACCTGATAATAATCCCTTGTAGAGGGACCTTAAATAAACTTCTTTAAGGTCTGTGCACATAGAGATATAGCTGAGCTGAAATTGACTCTGATAACATATGGCACAGTGTTATCTCAGTTATCTTGTGACAAAAGCTATTGAAATGCATTGAACAGTGCCAATTGCAATTCTTTACTTACCGCGTTAACCATCAAGTTTAGCTCAGCTGCATCTGTAGTACTCCACTACAGCCCTATAGGCATTTTGTGTGCCACCCATTGCTGCCTTTGGAACATTGCATTGCTTGTTTCTCATGAATAGTTGGCAATTTGATTTTCAGAGACAGTTCCTGCAAATTTGTGCTATCTGGGCCGAAAATGCTAGAAGTTCTCAGGTGGATGGGTTTGGTGCATTCCAGGGGGCAGGGCTTATATGCCCCAATTTTACTAACTGAAATGTTGATAAGTATGCTTATGGATTTTATATAAATAAGAAAATACATTTTTTTTATACATTTGGATGCATAGTAAGGTACAATATAGGCCACTAGCTGTCTTTGGGTGCTGTATTATGACCTTAGGCACAGACCCTCACATAAAGTTAGAGATTTTCCTGTTCTATCAATTGATAGCTTATCCATATGATCCTCTGCAGCCCACTGATCAGTTGTTTGAAGCATTCACTAGATTGTATACCAGGCACAACTTTTCACTTTTCATAGTGAATGTGATGGTATTACAATTAAATACAGTTTCATCCCATTCAGTAAGGGCTCATGCACATGGGTGTTCCCTGGTCCGCACTCGTATTGTGGCCTGAAAACAGTGGGTCCATAATATGTGGGCACTGGCTGTGTGCACCTTGCATTAAGGATGCAGACCCATTCAGGTGAATGGGTCTGCAATCTGGAAGGTCCGGTGTGGAACGGAGGCATGGAACCCCATGGAAGCACTACGGAGTGCCTCCGCGGGGTTGCTATACATGCCTTCAAACCACAAAAAAGTAGTGCATGCACTACTTTTTGCGATGTGGACAAGCCACATACCCATTCAAGTTGAATGGGTCTGGATCAGACTGCTGAATCCGACTGCTGAACCGCAAATTGCAGTCTCTAATGCATGGAACGGCCATGTGCATGAGCCCTTAGTCTGATCTGGAATACCAGGCACATCCACTACTAAAATTACAGAACCACTGCCTATTCAAACTGTCCAAGAGTCAGACCTTCACTGATTTAATATTGATGGCCAATTTTAAAGACAGTCTATCAATTTTTAAGAACTGAGAAACCCTTTTAAATGACAAGTTTTTCTGTGCTTTATCTGTATACTAATAATAATCTCTAGTTTAATCATTTCCATTTTCTAAGCTGTAGAATAAGCCAGTCATAAATTTACTGAAGTACTTTCCTTTTTTATTAGCAAAGGATTCATAATATATTCGGTCTCTAAAACTTTGAGATATTAAAATGACGTTTCTCCTAGAATATATAAATGTTGCACAATAAAACATAATTTATTGAGTGCATATTGTGATTTCGATGATTCATTCTAAATATTCCAAATGAAAAAACAATAAAAGTAAAAAAATAATAATAATCCAAATGTGTGCTGGTGACAGCTGTTGTCAGCTGAGCATTGGTTGGGAATTCCAGGAATTGTATTTCTTGCATTCCATCTACAGTATCACTAGAACTGACATGGTTGGTTTAATTAATAGCTCATTGCTGCTTTATTTTCTCGTATTATTTATTTGATGAGCATATTGGTTAATAATTGCTTTCTATTAATCGTCTCTGCACACATTAATAACCATTTCCTGTTGTTGCATTTTGTTATACTTTTATTTAACCCCTTAAGGCCATAGAGTCATAAAAAGACATCATTACAAGTGACATACTATTACGGTCCTGTGAGGATGTGGGCTGTGACTGTTCCATCACTTGCAGATAACTGCATTTTATAGATCTGAGCAGTGGAGGGGGCTCACTTTGTCCTCCAATCGGCACCCCATGAGTCAATGTAATACTCTTTTGTGAGCATCTTTATCTAGACATATCAAGACATAACAGAATTGTTATACTGCTATCCCAGTTTTACACCTATTATTATATGCGGATGATATCTTCTCACAGCAGCAGTAAGCTACTGTGTAAATGGATTACATATATCTATATAGGAGGTCTTATAATTTGTGTTGACTACTATAGAAGGGCAATATTTTGTATTTAATTTTCAATAGCATTGTACTTCCTAAATGAAAAAGCAAAAGAGCCAAACATTAAAAAATGTTTTCTATGAATATTGAGTTTGAAAAAAATAACTAATTTTGATGAAACTATGCTTTTAAATACCAACCTAGGATGTGTCCTTAAAAGGCTTTTTCAGAAAATGAAGAAAATGAAAATACTTAAAGAACAACTCCCACAAAAAAGTGTATTATCTATCCTGCTAGAAAGGTACATTATGTAATCTGTAGTGAATGTCATTTTCTTACCAGTGTCTGTATTTGTGAGTTATGACTTCCCCTCTGATCCTCAGCTGTGTCATGTGACCAACAATCAGACTTTCTAAATAACACATCTTATGTGTGGACAGGAAATGTATTTCTCTATGTACAGTGGTCCCTCAAGATACAATATTAATTGGTTCCAGGTTAACCATTGTATGTTGAAACCATTGTAAGTTGAGTAATTGGTTCCAAAGCCCCAAAATGTCATCCAAGATGAAAGAAAATGAAGATTTATAAAAATAAGCAGATAACTAAGACAGATAAAACAAGTCCTTACATATAACAGTCAGGAATTGCTGATAACTAGCAACTAATACAGCTATTTTACCAGAGAAGTGGCCTTGATTGGTTGGATCTGAGTTTGAGACATTGTATGTTGAGTCTGGTGTCAACTTACGGTGGGTCAAAAAAGACCATTGTATGTTGAAAGTATTGTATCCTGAGGCCAGTGTGTATTCCTATGGGAGCTTCACTGTCAGTCTCATAGGAATGAATAGAGAAGTAACTGACTTCCTGTCCTGTGTCAGTTGGAGATCAGAGAGTTGGTCATATGACACAGCTACAATCAGAAGGGAGGGAATAGCTCACAAATACAGCCACTAATAAGAAGATTACATTCACTACAGATTACATCATGCACCTTTCTAATAGAGAGAGAATAACATTTATTTCAGAGAGTTCTACTTTAAATATTACTTCATTATAAACATGTTCCCAAATACCTTTCATTACTTAGAATAGCTCATTTTGTCTAGGGAGCAATCAACAGGGGAGATAAAATGGCCGCCATCCTATTAATGCACACACAAAACCTGTCGTAATCACACAGGAGGGCAAGTTACTTCACAACACTGAGCTATAAAGCCTTATCCTCCTCTTCTACTAGTCAGGGATTATGATCCTGAATACAGCTGAATATGATCTTTAGCTAAATCTCTGTAGGAATAAAGTCCATGAGGAGACATGAAGTACAGAGAGAAGGGTGGGGGTAATAAGTTGCAGAACTTTTATGCAGTCTCCATTACCACAGTCCCACATTACCATAGTCTGCCTATCTATCATCTGTGCTTCATTTCTCCTCATCAGCTTCATTAACACAGATATTCAACTGAAGATTTTATCAGCTGTATTCAGGATAATAATGCCTGACATACAAAGCAGAGAGGAGGATGAGGCAGCTCTTTAGCTCAGTGTCGTGAAGTAACTTGTGCTGTTATGTGATTAGGACAAGTTTGGCGTGTACTAATAGGATGGCGGCCATTTTATTTCTCCTAATGATTGCTCCCTGGACAAAACAAGCCAATGTAACTAATGAACGGTATTTCAGAATATATTTATAATAAAGTAATATTAAAGGAGTTCTTTCTTTCAAATTGTCTTTTTATTAAGTATAACAGGAGCCGACATGGAGCAGCAAGCAAAAATGTGTAACAGTAATATAGGACGCAGGACATTTTTTTAAAGTATTAATCGTTTGGGTCAAATTTTGTACAGACATTAATATGAGAAACGTTTACACAATAAGGATACAGGGTCAACGTCCATGACAAAATAAGTAAAAGCATTTGTTTTTATTGGTTTTTCTCTGTATTAAGTTAGTCTGGCATAAACAATTCTTCACTTAGGGTGAAAACAATTGTAGGCATAGCAAATAGCTATTCAAAAAGCTATGTGTAACATAGAAGGGGGGGAGAGAAGGGAAAGAAGGGGAGAAAAAAGAGGTAAATGCGGGGTATATTGTATGCTGAGGCATTTGACTTGTCACCTTTCAATCTAAGAACTTGGGTTATCCAAAAGGTTGTGTGCTTTAATAATATCTTGAGGGTGTTTTAATGACTGAGGATAGTTGTTGGATACTGTAGGAGGTTCCACGATATTGAAGGGATTCTGCAGTTGTTTTAAACTAATGATCTACCCTCTGGGTAGGTCATTAGCATCTGATCAGCGGGGGTCCACCACCCAGGACCTCGGCCAATCACCTGTTTGAGAAGGCAGTGGCACTCCAAGAGCGCATGCGCCCTTCTCTGTGTCTTCCTCAGGCCCAGTGACATCACGACTTGTATCACTGGCCTTGGCAGGGCTAAGCTCTGTTCACATGAATGGAGTTTAGCCATGCCCAGGCCATTGATACTAGTCGTGACGTCACTGGTCCTGCTGTGCTCCTGGAGTGCCGCTGCCTTCTCAAACAGGTGATGTCTGGGGGGGTCCCGGGTGTCGGACCCCCGCTGATCAGATGCTGATGATCTATCTAGAGGATAGATCATCAGTTTAAAACAACTGCAGAACCCCTTTAAAGGGGTTTTCCCACCAAAAATATTCTACAGTTTTCAAACCAGCACCTGGATCTGAATACATTTGTAATTGCATGTAATTATAAATTTAATATAGATAGAGTTATTCAGTAAAATGTATCTGTATAGTGCCACTTAATTTCTTATTTCTTTGACCTGCTCACTGAGAAGGCCACCCATGCTCAGTTCTAGCTTTCAACTGCCTCCTGAGTTGTGATAGGGAGAGCTGAGACACGCCCCCTTAGCTGCAGTGGAAGAGACACTCCCTTGAGCTGTCAGCTTGAAATAAATCTAGCAGAGCAGTGAACATGGAGATATCTGGATCCATGTAAGATACAGGGTTGGTTCTGGCTTTGTTAGAAAGAGATTGACATGTACTATATGATGTCTGATTTTAATTTTTTACATTATTCATGGGATAACCCCTTAATTCCCAGAGAATCCCATTAAAGAGTTAGTGGCTACTTAACTTAAAGAAATAACAATTCTAGAACATCTTTTCAAAGAACCTGGGCTATGTGTTATTTCTCCTAGAAAAGTGTAAATAAATTAATAACAAGTTGTTACCATTCTCTTTGCCTGTCAGGCACTATCATCACTGGGTAAAACTGGTTCTGGACACAGTTTATTGATAGGCAGAATGGTTATACCCAATGGTCAATTTATTTGTTCAGAGGAACAGTACAATAGAGTTATAAGAGCAGATGACCCAACATATCATTGGGAATGCAAGTATTTTCTTAAAAAAAAGAGACATGTCAGAAGAGCTGAAAAGTCATCTTTCATATAATAAATGCAGACATTAAGGTAAGGGGATAATGTAAAATGTGAACTGAAATCGATTAGATGTCAGGAAAAACCAAAAGATCTTCTGAAAATAGACCCTTTTAGCTGATCATTTCTCTGGTACATTCATTAGAGTGCAAGTATAGAAGCTTTTTCATTTTGATGTTTATTGCATAGGCATACCTTAAAATTAACCAATTATGTACCAACATGTGTACTTAAAGGGGTATTCCCATCTCACAAATGTAGTTTGTATAGTTAGATATAGCCATACCAATATTATTAATAATAGAAAGTATTTATATAAAATGTACCATTTAGAGGATTTACCTATTTTTATTTCCATTGTCATATACAAATCAGTCAGACCGTTGCCCCTAGTTACAGCCACCGCGGCCATGTAGTAATGGTGGTCAGCTTGCTCCTTTTTAAACCCGCTTTGAGGTAGCTGCTGTATAGTGAACGCACATTACATGAGCATGCGCAGACACATCTCAGGGTACTTTCACATATGTGTTTTAGACGCTACTAGTCCAAAACGCAGTGGTCAGGATCCATTCAAAACGCAGACTTTATAAACGGATCCTGCTCCATAGAGATGAATTGATCTTGGAGCAGGATCCGTTTCTCTGCGTTTTGGAAGAGCAGACAAAAATGCTACAACCCTAAGATGTGTCTCTGCATGCTTATGTAATGTGCGTTCACAATACAGCAGTTACCTCAGAGCGGGTATGAACAAGAGCAAGCCGTCCACCACTACTGCATGGCCGCAGTGGTCGTAACTAGGGGCAACGGCCTGACTGATGTATGTGGAACAATGGATATACAAATAGGAAAATCTTCTAAACGGTACATTTTATACAAATACATTATATTAGTAATAATATTGGTATGGCTATATCTAACTATACAAACTACATTTGTGAGATGGGAATACCCCTTTAAGTCATATATTCAGTATGTTGCTGATCTACATGAAAGGGTCAGCCCAGAAATCTAATAATGTTTTTACTCAGATATCTGGAGGACTTACCTTTCTATGAGTGGATAGCATCTCTTAAGATGCATTGCAATAAGCTATTTTAACTTCTTCCTCCCCAGCATAGAAAATCGTCTCTCACATATATCCCCATAGATGCATATGATATGTAATGCCAAATCAAATTCCTTCTTCACTGTCTAGAGAGAGACATAGCGATATATTTCTATAAATTTAGAAGCAGGGATGAATTGATGATCCATTTGATTTTCTATTAGATCACTAAGCTGGCACTGAGGGGAAGGGAAGGGAGCACAGAAGCTTCTGAACGTGGTAGTCCACCACTGTATTCAGGAGAAGGTACTGTAGACAAGAGGATAAACAGCAAGGGGCACTACTTCAGAGGAAATGTAATGTACATAAAAAATAACACTATTATATTGCATGTATACTGCAATAATACTTTACTTTATTCATTGTGTAGTAATGCTTCCTGTGGTATAACCTATTTAAGAACTGTATGTATGTTTATATCATTACTGAATATATAGCTCAGCTTCATATGTATTCAAGTACGAGTACATTGCTCATTGACGCCCATAGAAAAAAAGGAGACACCATGACATACTTTTAATCTTTGTGGGTTTCTTTACTGGTCGCTATATTTTATTACACTTTGACGATGATATAGAATGCTAAACTTAAGCCAAAATGACATAGTTTCGAAATAAATATGGTCCAGTACAGGTTACTGATATAGAAGAATAAGGGTCTAAGCCAGACATATCTTGCACATTATCGGCTCTAGGTATGATATTAAAAGTAGTTATACTATACTATGATACTATATTTATTATTATAGACTGATGTTTTCTACTCTTTAGATATTGATGGTGGTTTGACACCCAAAACACTCATCGATCAGCTGTTTGACTTGAATAGGAGCTTAGCTGAAGCATGCTGGCAGCTGCTGAAAACAGTAGGGACGGCAGGTTTTATACCTCCATGGATTTGTTATTGATGACCTGTCAGAAGATAGTATCCACAACATCCCCACAAAAGCATATTTATTCTTCAAAAAGTCATCAGAACATGTTGTGAATGTTGTGGATACTATATGGAAGACCCTAATGGATCTAAGGGTTGAATTGGCTGTTGCATTCCACTAATGGTCTGAAAGGTATCAGGTGCTGCTCTCAGTTATTATTTTTTACTGTCAGAAGATAGGTCATCAATATTTAACAAGTGGAAAACCCTATAAAATGTGTTATTGAGCATAAGCCTGTTAAATATTTGTTCTTTAGATGTTTTAATCATAGTCATATTAGTAATAATTATACTCCAAGACTGTTCAATGGAAATGACAAGGCTGTTATTAATTACTATGAAGCCGGGTTCCTACCGATCTCAAGTTAATTTTGAAGAATTAGGCCCAATATAGAGCAGGGAGAGAGGTAAGTCTATTATATAGGTACACTATTTAGTGCAGGAAGTCATCTGAGTAAGGTTGCCTTGTTGTAACCGATGGGCCCAAGAAATTTGATCAAAATGAACTGAAAATAAATTTAAAATAATAAAATATGACAGATCTGCATACATATTTGCACCCACGAGGTACTTATCCTTCTTTGTGTTTGTTTTACACAAGAATGTAGTTAAAAAACAAGTGTCAAGCCAAACCTTTAGGCATATGTGTTGTATCCTCCAAGCTCTATAAGAACAGTTGAATATTTGATAAATGTTACTCCCTTAATGTATTGTTGTGATATCATTTTCTCTTGAAGCCCTAGGAAGAGTCAAGCTGGTAATCCTGCGGAAACTTTGATTATATTAGATTGTATTTAGTTTCAAGTTCACACAATCACACTTTATTTTTTCTTGTCTTGATTTATATGTAACTATTACATAAATAACTAAATAAATACAAATGACCTTTGTCTCTCTTAGAAAAGAAACTTTAAGCAAAAAAAGTAAGAGGCCATTTATACAGACTGACGTAATGACTGCTCAGTATGTTGGTCTGGGAAAGATTAGTAATGAGAACTGTATCCCTCTATGGTGCGTGCTAGGGATGAGCGAACCGAACCGTAACAAACCAGATTCGTTACAAACTTTCCCAAAAGTTCGGTTCGTCACCGAACCGAATTTTGAGATAGTTCGTAACGAATCTGGTTAAAATAACGGCGACTCAAAATATACGCATATTTGAGAATGTTCACTAATTTGTACACGGATTTTATGAATTCATACGCAATAGCGTACGCATTAGTGTACATTATTAAGTAGCGTACCTTTGACAACGCTAGACTGTATGTTTTTTACTTGAGTAGGAATGTTCACAGACGCAGTGCATGCGTACGCTAATGCGTACATATTCAGTTAAGTAGCGTACCTTTGACAACGCTAGACTGTATGTTCGTTACTTGAGTAGGAATGTTCGCAGACGCAGTGTATGCGTACGCTAATGCGTACATATTCATTCAGTTAAGTAGTGTACCTTTGACAACGCTAGACTGTATGTTCGTTATTTGTGTGGGAATGTTCGCATTAGTGTACGCATTAGTGTAGATTCTCAAATATGCGTATATTTTGCGTCGCCGTTGTTGAAGTCACTTGGATTTTTTCCACTTTTTTCATTGTAATAGCAACTGCAAGTACACGAAACTATACCCTATCAGACTCTGATTATTGTAGCAGCAATTATTCAGCTGTTATAGCAAGGTTCGTTTTAGGTTCGGTTCGCCGAATCGAACCGAACTTTTCAAAAGTTCGGTCATCCCTAGTGCGTGCATATAGTGGAAGATGGGATCACACTTACTGTTGAAAGCATGGTGGAGAACTTACCTTAACAGGGCTGTCCAGGATAAGAAAAACATGGCTGCTCTCTTCCAAAAACAGTACTACACCTGTCCACAGATTGACATGTACAGGTGTGGTGCTGTTTTAGAAGAAAGCAGCCACGTTTTCCCAATACTGGACACTTTCTATAATCATTGAAGATTGGCATGTCTCAACTGGTGTTGTTAACTGCAATTGTTCTAAGAATCTCTGTCTTCATACATAAGATTTATGATGAGCCTTATTACTTTACAATGCAATTACAATAGATGATTAACATGATTGCACTGATATAAGCTCCTGAAAGTTGTATCAAAAAATATTAGGCATGATAAAAATGAGGATCATAGACAAATATGATAGGGCCTCAGAAAAAAAACTTAAAGAGGTTATCCAGTAATTGATAATGATGACCTATCCTCAGGATAGGACATCATTTTCATAATGGCGAGGGTCCAAACCCTGTAACCCTTGCTGATGAGCTGTTTCGGGGAGTGTCACACTCACTGGAGCTCTGGTGAGCATAACCAGCTCCTGGCAGCTTTCCAAGAGCTTTAATGGGGCTGAGCTGTAACTAGGCTATGTGACCAATGTACGGTGACATCATGTGGCCTAGGAAGAGGTCGTGGCACTCTTCTAACAGCTGATCAGTGGGGTTCCCAGGCCCCCACTGATCCAATATTGATGACCTATTCAGAGAATAGGTCATCTATATAAATTCCCAGAATATGCCTTTAATATGAGCTCCCCAGTGAGATATCCAATAAATTTACTACAGTACTTACTTTGAATGTTTTAATTAAAGAAAGTCAAGCTTATGCCCATATTCCAAATGGGGTAAAATTAGAAGAAGAAGAAGAAAAAAAAACGCTATTCTGCACCAGTTTTATGGGTTTTGCTTTGACGGAGTTGCTTATCGACCATTTTTACTTTTTTTTCCATATCACAGTTTGCAATATGGGATAAATATTTTTACATTTTAATAGTATGGGCATTTTCACACTCGAGATCTCCATAGGAACTAATGTGCAGCTTCCTTTTGTCACTCAGGAGAGCAGAAGCTACCAGATGCCCAAGGGGGCCAGAGCACATCCGAAAGGGCACACTTCCTGGTTTTTGCTTGTACAGATGCCGTGGTCACGTTTGACTGCAGCATCTGAAGGGTTAAAACTCCATTACTACTGGTAGCAGACATTTAAAACAGCAGGCACTCGGAGGCTATATTTAAAGTCCTGGCCAGCGCTGGGACTAGTCGGGAAGGGGTTTATATTCTATAACATGGATGGCTCACCCCACAGATTATGGGAATTAATCTGTTACAATTATGCTGATTGTTTATTCCAGTCTGTTATCCAAAGAAATAAAAAAAATACCTTGAAAAATTAAGGTATGACTCTCAAAGTCCAGTAAACAAAATATATTTATTATAATGATATATATTTAATAATGGTGATATTTATTCCAAAGGAATTAGAAAAACTAATATAAAATAATATAAAATAAAATGGAGATCCAGTCCACATAAATAGTGCTGCAGGCCCTGCAGCTATTTGTCACTGTGTAAAATATGTTTTATTATATATTGTACAGTGAATAATAGCAGCAAGGCCCACAACACTATTTATGAGAACTGGACCTCCATTTTTTTTATATCTTTATAATAGTATACAGTATATTTTGTTTACTGGTTCATTGAGCCTTGAGTCTTACCTTAATTTTTCTATTATTACAAAACTGGAGGCCTGTAGTCACGACTAGGGGAGTTCAATGCAAAGGAACTCAAAGGAAGCTGTGCAAATACTGTTGCACTGATCTCCCCTAGTGGTGGATACAGGAAAATACTGTGAATCTGAAGTAGGAGAACAAGTTAATCACCAGATGCCCTCTCACCATTGCAGTGGTGTTTTCTACCTTTATGATAAGTGTGCAACAGGGAACAAGTAACACATCATATTGTTTCTCAATGTCATGTGCTAAATTCATTTAGTTAAACTTTAAAGGGACATCAATTAACACACTACTTAAGAGCACATTTCTATCTTTCTCTTTTTAATATAAAACAAATATATGAACACAAAGTTTATGTCTTTGAAAATACCATTGAGATATCTTTTTCAAAGGGAAAGGTTGAGAAACAGTTGGAAGACCAGCTGTTGGCTCAATTACCTGCAGAAATGTTCCCCAGTTTGATAATAAATCAGTGGAACAATTTTGTGAAGGTAAGATAAGTATGATTGTTGCAAGAGAAATATAACCTTGCTGTGCACAATCTTATTTCAGTGTTTATGTTTCAAAGTCTTCTATAGCTGTTTAGAGATCACTTCCATGTAAGTCCACTCCTTCTTCACAAGAACATGCAGTAATGCTTTCTCCGACCATCATTTATTCACAACTCTTATTTTCTTCTGCTAAATTGTCTATTACCCACAAAATCAGAACTAGTTTATATATCAAGTTGTTTCTAAATTTAATTTATCAAAGGCATCCTCTAGGTTTCTTTACATATTAATAAATAGAACATTTTCATATAGTGTCGATAAACAAATCACTTAGTACACAACTGAATCTTCACTTGTGGGAAAGATAAGGTTATGGTCAGATAGAAACAAACTTACAATATTTATACAAACAGTTTTGATATGATAACTTAGTGATAGATCTTACAAAAATGTACACATTTGAAGGACAAGTGGTGCATAAAACAGTGGGTGTGTCATGAATAAGGACCGTGATGTAGGGGTCCGAAAAGCGTAGACCGTCCATGTACTACTTGTTTGACTTTTACCACTATTAATAAAGACGCAAGCATGTTATATGGAAGCTAAACTTTACTTTTCTATTTGGATGTGGCCGGATCCGGGCCCTGTCCGTGCTTTCTCTGCTGGATGTGCAGGTGAATGCTGCAGTTTGTTTGCCTTTTGCTATAAAACATTAACCACACTAACATATTACTTCTGTCGGTCATAGTCATGTAGAGTGCCTTGCGAAAGTATTCGGCCCCCTGGAACTTTTCAACCTTTTGCCACATTGTGGGTCACAAATGTGAAGTGGAACGAAATTTATTGGAACATTTAAACTTTTTTGTAATAATAAAACTGAAAAGTGGGGCATGCAAAATTATTTGGCCCATTTACTTTCAGTTCAGAAAACTCACTCCAGAAGTTCATTGAGGATCTCTGAATGATCCAATGTTGTCCTAAATGACTGATTAACCCTTTCAGTACCGGAGGTTTTTTCGGTCATGCATTTTCGTTTTGCGCTCCCTGTCTTCAAACAGCCATAACTCTTTTATTTTTCTGTTCACATAGCTGTATGACGGCTTGTTTTTTGCGGGACAAGTTGTACTTTCCAATGCCACCATTTAATATTGCATATGGTGTAGTGGGAAGCGGGAAAAAAATTCCAAATCAGGTGAAATTGCAAAAAAAACGCTATTCCGCTACAGTTCTACGGGTTTCTTATTTACAGCGTTCGATGTGCATTAAAACTGACCCGTTATTTTCATTCTACTGGTCAGTACGAATCCGGCAATACCTAATATGTATAGTTTTTCCTGCGTTTTGATAGTGAAAAAAAATTAGAAAGTTGCCCTTTTTTTTTTTTTCCTTGTCATATCTTGACCCCTATAACTTTTTGGTATTTATGTGTACAGAGCTGTATGGGGGCTCATTTTTTGCGGGACAATCTGAAGATTTTATTAATACCATTCTGGGGTGTGTATGACTTTTTGATCACTTTTTATTTAATTTTTTTAGAAAAAAAAAGCGACAAAAAACGGCAAATCGCCATTTGGACGCTTTTTTCCGCCACACAATTCGCCGTATTGGATTTTTTTTTTATATTTTAAAAGTACGGGCGTTTTCGGTCACGGTGATACCCATGATGTCTATATTTAGTGTTATTTAGGTATTTATTTTTTACTTATACGGAAAGGGGGGTGATTTGAACTTTTATATCTTTTTTATTTTTTATATATTTTTTAACATTTTGTTTTTATTTTTTTTTACTATTTGAATGCTCAAATATGAGCTTATATATTGTGGCTTTTTAATTTTCTTTATGAGCAATCATGGATTTACTAGAGGCAGTTAAATCCATGAATTGCTCATTTCTTATCCTGGCCTGCCATCTAGTGGCCAGAATAAGAATTGCACTTTGAAAACTGTAATCCTCACCAGCGAGGATTACAGTTTTCATATGGTGTACAGACACCCCGATTGGCCACACGGGGTGTCTGTACACCACCCGGAAGCGAACGCTTCCGGGTTTAGACGCAACTAGATGCCGTGATCACGTGTGATCACGGCATCTAGTCACCCCGGAAGACGCCGCCGATACAGTAGGTAGCGGCAAGTCTCTGCTGTTAGAAACAGCAGAGACTTGCCGGCCATGACGCCCGCCGCACCCGCGAGCGGGCGCCATGTGCCCGCATCGTACCAGCGCCGTACATGTACGGCGCTGGTACTGTAAGGGTTAAGATAAATAGAATCCACCTGTGTGTAATCAAGTCTCCGTGTAAATGCACCTGCTCTGTGATAGTCTCAGGGTTCTGTGTAAAGCACAGAGAGCATCATGAAGACCAAGGAACACACCAGGCAGGTCCGTGATACTGTTGTGGAGAAGTTTAAAGCCGGATTTGGATACCAAAAGATTTCCCAAGCTTTAAACATCCCAAGGAGCACTGTGCAAGCAATCATATTGAAATGGAAGGAGTATCAGACAACTGCAAATCTACCAAGACCCGGCCGTCCCACTAAACTTTCATCTCAAACAAGGAGAAGATTGATCAGAGATGCAGCCAAGAGGCCCATGATCACTCTGGATGAACTGCAGAGATCTACAGCTGAGGTGGGAGAGTCTGTCCACAGGACAATAATCAGTCGAACACTTCACAAATCTGGCCTTTATGGAAGAGTGTCAAGAAGAAAGGCATTTCTCAAAGATATCCATAAAAAGTCTGGTTTACAATTTGCCACAAATCCCCTGGGAGACACACCAAACATGTGGAAGAAGGTGCTCTGGTCAGATGAAACCAAAATCGAACTTTTTGGAAACAATGCAAAACGATATGTTTGGTGTCAAAGCAACACAGCTCATCACCCTGAACACACCATCCCCACTGTCAAACATGGTGGTGGCAGCATCATGGTTTGGGCCTGCTTTTCATCAGCAGGGACAGGGAAGATGGTTAAAATTGATGGGAAGATGGATGGAGCCAAATACAGGACCATTCTGGATGAAAACCTATTGGAGTCTGCAAAAGACCTGAGACTAGGACGGGGATTTATCTTCCAACAAGACAATGATCCCAAACATAAAGCAAAATCTACAATGGAATGATTCAAAAATAAACGTATCCAGGTCTTAGAATGGCCAAGTCAAAGTCCAGACCTGAATCCAATTGAGAATATGTGGAAAGAGCTGAAAACTGCTGTTCACAAACACTCTCCATCCAACCTCAAAGAGCTTGAGCTGTTTTGCAAGCAAGAATGGGCAAGAATTTCAGTCTCTAGATGTGCAAAACTGATAGAGACATACCCCAAGCGACTTGCAGCTGTAATCGCAGCAAAATTAATTTAAGGGGGCCAAATAATTTTGCACGCCCCACTTTTCAGTTTTATTATTACAAAAAAAGTTTAAATGATCCAATAAATTTCGTTCCACTTCACAATTGTAACCCACTTGTTGATTCTTCACCAAAAATTTAAAATGTTATATCTTTTTGTTTGAAGCCTGAAATGTGGCAAAAGGTTGAAAAGTTCCAGGGGGCCGAATACTTTCGCAAGGCACTGTGTCTCTTTTGTTTTAACTAACAAAAATGTATCTAGGGTGGGGCCGAAATCCCCCTGCTGTACCTCCCTCCACATCTACACTGTTAAAAATGGATAAATATTAAGTTGGAGGTTCAAATCCGAGAGCTGAGTCTGACCATCTTTCTGACTTTGGCATGTAATACAGTGCTAATGGTACACGTGGTATGTGGTTAACTACCTTGGATCTCTACTAGTGATGATCGAGCACCATAGTGTTTGGGTGCTCGAGCACAATGGAAGTCAATGGGAGAACATGAGCACTAAACCAGGCACCCCCTGCTCTGAAGAGGGGAGGGTGTCTGGTTCATAGGGAAAGGTCAGAAAATGGTGGAAACACCACTGAAATGGTTTGGGAACAGCATGGGGAGGATGTCTGGATGCATCATGGACTCCAAAGTCGCTGCTTGGAACGAAGTTGTCCGAGTATTAAGCCACTTTTACGGAATGACAAGAATACCCCCCAAAACCAAATATAACATCGATTTTAGAGGAAATATTGTTAGGAAACATATATTTACTTGTATATAAAGCACAAGTAGTACTAGGCCCTCACCCCTAATATTTTACACCGTCAGATCAGCAGCAGGCACTCGCCCATAATGTTTTCAGCAGCACTGAAAAGCTCACTGGTCACAATAAAGACGGATGGCTCTGCATGTGGAAAAGGTTCTGATAAGCAGCCTAGGGTCACAAGGAGGGAAATGTTTTGGAAAATGGTAAAGGAGTACCTAGCTGACCGTGTAAGCATCCTCAGCGATCCCTCTGTGCCTTATAATTATTGGGTGTCTAAGCTGGACACGTGGCACGAACTGGGGCTCTACGCCTTGGATGTGCTGGCCTGCCCTGCCGCCAGCGTTTTGTTGGAGCGGTTATTTAGTGCCACTGGGGGCATAATAACTGCTAAGCGCATCCGCTTGTCAACTGAAAATGCTGACAGGTTGACGCTTATCAAAATGAACAAGGCCTGGATTGCCCCTGACTTCGCTACCCCACCAGAGGAAAGCGGCTGAATATAAAGAAACTTTAAATGTGGCTTTTAAGGTGTATTGAATACACTGTATTTCCATTCACTCCTTCCTCTTTTTGTCCTCTTCCTCCATCATATCTAACTGCTTATTAGGCTGCCCTCGTCTTTAAATATTTAAGAGGTTCACCAGCGGGCCCTCACCGCTAGTTTTTTAACCTAAAAAATTAACCTCACTCTGGTCCTCCTCCTGACATGTTGACCTAACAAGAACCTGTCTTGCGCCGCCCTGCAAACTAGGACATGAAGCAAGGAGTTTTGGATGACTTTGTTTCTAGTGCTCTGCCAGCAGACCCAGTTTCACCGCGCCCAGAGCCATGGCCTCTGCGTGCACCATCAGCAGCAAGCCCACTTCCCTGTCCCTTACTGCTCGCCTTGCACATATTAAATGGTATATATGCAAGTTTGTCACAAGTGCAGTAGTGCAGATTTTTATTAAGTTTATTGTCAGAAAAATTTCACCGAATGTCAAATATTTAGAATGCGCAAACGTTATACAGCAGACGTGTTCCAAGTAGAAACGTTATACAGCAGACGCAGCGCAGGTACTGTCGCCTTGATTAGCGGCAGAAAAAATGACACCGGATGTCAGGTATGTAGGATATAGTAACTTTATAATGCACAAGCCGCGCAGGTAATGTCACCTTGATTAACGGCAGAAAAAATAGCAATGGATGTCAGGTATGCAGGATAGAGTAACGCTATAATGCACACGCAACACAGGTAATGTTGCCTTGATTAACAGCAGTAAAAATGACACTGGATGTCAGGTATATAGAAAACAGAAATGTTATAATGCACACGCTGTGCAGGTGGTGTTAGGGTCAGGCAAACTTGCGTTATTTTTGCCCCTAAAGAAAAAAATATTGCAGCCAGAAATAACAACAGTCCTTAAAAGGACTTTTGGGTCTTTTAAACAGAACAACTAGCCCTGCCTAGCCAAATCCTATCCCTACATTATCTGTGCCTCCTTGTGCAAACGTTATACAGCAGACGCAGCGCAGGTACTGTCGCCTTGATTAGCGGCATAAAAAATTACAATGGACCTCAGGTATATAGGATACACAAAGGTTATAATGCGCAATCTGCGCAGGTGGTATTAAGGTCAGGCCACCTTGCGCAATTTTAACCCCCCACAAAAAAAAATCTATTGCAGCCAGATATAATAGCCCTTAAAAGGGCTTTTGGGTCTTTTCAACAGAAAAACTAGCCCTGCCTAGCGATTTTCTATCCCTACACTATCTGTCCCTCCTTGCAGCAGCTATCCCTGACTCGGACTGAGCTGGGTCACATGTCACCGGGTGCTATTTAGCACCCGATGACGCATTCCTGACCAGCCAATCACTGTAATTCCAGTAGCCAACATGGCTATGGCATTACAGTGAATACCAGTACCTCCCAGCACAATGAGCTCTATGATTTGCACTGTTGTCCTTTATCTAAGTCCAAATAAGGACCACATATGCCTGGAGTTATGATAGAGTATTTGGCTTTCCAAGAAAATATCCCTATTGTGTGAGTGTCTAAAATAGGATTAGATTGTGATGCCTATTTGGGGCAGGGACTGATGTGAATGTGGTCATCTGTGTAGTGCAATTTGGACTATGTTGATGTTATGTAAGGAGAAATAAATACATAATAACCTATATAGTTCAGATACACAACCAGTAGTGTTTGTTAAAAATCACAGCATATAGTAGCATCTGCATGGAGTTTGTATGTTCTCCCCATGTTTGTGTGGGTTTCCTCTGGGTACTCCGGTTTCCTCCCACAATCCAAAGACATACTGATATGGAGCTTAGATTGTGAGCCTCATTGGGGACAGTTGGATGCTAATGTCTGTAAAGTGCTGCAGAATATAGTAGTGCATGTATTAAGTGCATACTTAATACATAGTGTAACATAGTCTAAAAAAGAATTATTGTTTAATTAGACATTTTCTTAGTCTCAATTCATACAAGTCTCACATACACAGATGTATTATAGATCAATAATACAGCACACATAGAAGTCATAGCCATAAATAGTATTTCTACAGTTTTTTTTTTCTTTTTCATAAATTCATAGGGAAGTTGTGAAAAGAAATCTTGAAGTACTGTCAGTGAAAGTATCGCTTCTGGGGAAAAATATGCTAAGACATGAGGCATACCTATGGCTCTGTAATATAGAACTGTAGGAAACCCATGTCTTTTGCTGGGACAAGGGTTGGCGTATTTTGAACTATACATACTCTATATCTAGGATTCACAATACAGTATAAACACAGATATTTATCTATGTTATATCTCCTTATGTTTCTTCATAACATTTGAAGATTTTTAGGATCACACTTTTTGGATGAGGCTTGTAGATTTCATGAACTTTAAATCAGATGCCTATCACTGTTGTTCAGTAGGGATGTGAGTTCACTAAACTATAATCTTAAATCTTAGATATACCAAATGGAAAAAAGTATTGGAAGACACCTCTTAATTATTGAATACAGGTGTTACATTCAGTCCCATTGCCACAAGTTTATAATATACAGTACCTAACCATGCAGTCTGCTTTTACAAACATTGTGAAAGAATGGGTTGTTCTAAATGCTTCACTGAATTCCAGTTTTGCATTTGGATGCCACCAATGTAACAAGTCAGTTAAGTGTAAGAAGTGTAACAAGTTTCTTTCCCAGAAACCCATAGATATGCAAAGGAGCTTTCCTTCCAAAAAGACAAGAATACTATCTGATACCAGCAGATATAGGATTCTAAAATTAGCATATACTGTATGTTTCCCAGAAAGGCAGAGCAGTGTTGGCTGGAATACAGTGATCTTCATGCATACTCGTTGATCTTCCTAATGAGAAAGAGCTTCTTAAGAGTACCCCCAAGGCAACTCAGCTAGCCAAAGAAATTTCTCTTGAGAGATTCAGGTGGAGATTTATAAAATAAATGTAGATCAGAACGGACTTAGTTACCCATAGAAACCAATCAGATTTCACCTTTCATTTTCCGAAGGAGCTGTGAAAAATGAAAGGTGGAATTTGATTGGTTGCTCTCGGCAGCTAAGCCAGTTCTAGTTTACACTGCTCCGCTAGCCCAGGGCATGCACACTACTTGAAGGGATGCCGTGCCCACAATGGTCATCACAGTGTACATGCCCCATGCCGGCAGAGTAGTGCGCAGGCACGGGATCTTGGCCGGATCTAGCGACGATGCAAGGAATAGGAGGGTGCACAAAGGAAGAGGCTGGGGAGGAGTAAAGTAAAAAAAAGGCAGAGCAGCCTAGGCTCCTACATCGGGAATGCCACCCCTGGGCACTTACGAGTGCTCATTTGCATAGAGATTAAAAGCTGTTTTTCCTGCTTGTGCAAGTCAAAAGAAAATAACAAAGGTACCATTATGTTCATGTATAGGTGTGCTACAAAGCTATGTAAGTGCTGTATATGGTCATTTAGTGCTGACTCCCTTTAAGCACATATGAAGATGGAACCAAGGCACGTCTCAGGTGAGACGGTTTTATTGTAGCATATCTGATGACAGAACCCCTCTAGTAACACCAGCAGTGACATTACACATAGAGACATTGCATTGGTACTCACCTTATGTTATTATGTACAGCCTTATCTTAAAATGTTTACACATTATAAAGGAAATGCAGAGTCAAAATAAAATTTTTTCTGTAGTGTAAAATGCAAATGAAAACACACATATTGTATATACAATTCTAAAGAGGAAGCTTTACAGCCAATAATAGTATGATACTGAGCTTGTATAATACAGCTACTTGTAACTGTTATTCTTTTCAAGTGGCAAAACATGATAATAGCTATATTATAACTTAAAAATATGCCATGTATTGTCAGCTTTCTGTAACATTGGCGCCTTGTCTGCTGGGTAATGGATACATAATAGATACAGTGTATTATTGTGTAGGTAGTAATATCTGCCTGGAACATTTGTCAGCACTATAAAACAAAGTACTGCTTTATTACTCCAGTGCCTAAATCTCCACATTGTAAATGTAAGTTTGTCATTCCCGGAGCCCATTAAAATGGAACGTATTTAACCAAGCTGGGTCCGGGCAGTAATTTTGTATTCTTTTTATTATTTTATTTTTTATTAATATGAAAAGCTATCTCAGAGAAGAATTTAACTCTTAAGTGGTATATAGTCTACCTGCATGCAAATGAACTATTTTCTATCATATTTGGCCTATAATTCACTGCATTTTCATTCAAATACTGTACTATACCTTGATGCTATACAGCAAATAAATAAAATAAATACTCTATTCCTGGCTGCAGAAACTGAAGTGCTGTTGGTATATGTTTGTACAGTACTCTTCTATTCAATGTAAATATCCGGTCCACATAATTGAATTGAAAAACAAAAATTCTGTTAATATTACTAATTTTTATTAAGTTGAAAGACTCTAAATTAATAAACTACAATGGAAACTCTGTTTCTGGTCTTTTCCATTCTGATGAGCATCAAAAACTCTTCTTCTGTGGTCCTCTGAAATCTCCTTTGTTTGTGCTGTTATACACTACCACAAACATATGGTGACGAGCAGACTTTGATAGATCCCTGTTCTTTAAATAAAACAAGTCACCCAATATCAATTGTTTGTTCTCCCATTGACTGAAAACACCTGATATTAATTTTACTTTTAGATTATCTGGTAATCCTAAAGGTTTATATACTTTTGCTACTGACAAACGGGATATAGGATTATTTTCCTCAATAAATAAATGATCAATATTTTGACTCATTTGTTTGATTTGGTTATCTTTATTTAGGGATTGTGTGAAAATCTGATGTAGTTTAAGGTCAAATTTATGTAAAACTGTAGACAATCCTAAAGGGTTTACAAGCATCACTGTAAATGTGTGGCAAAGAAACAAGCTTCTGGTGGTTAATGACGCTCAGGAGATTGTGTGCCTGTATATTCCCATCGTGCTGCTTGGAATCTGGTAGGGATTACCACAGAATGGAGACACAATCTCCTAATAAAACATATGGTAATGATCTTGTAATATTAGGTACAAACACATACTGTATTAAATTGATTTTTTTAGCTAGATAAAAGGGAAATAACTGCATCTACTGTACTGCTTATTCTAGTGCAATCCAGACTTGAAAAAAAAAATTAAACTTTAAACAAATGTGAAAAGTTATAAACAAAACAAACAAAGTCATGGGATCATACCCATCCAGACAAGGAAAAGAGAATCAGATATAATACTGAATTTCATAGAACATAGACTAGATTCATGTATACATTCATTAATGAACATTAAACAAAGGTTGACCAAGCCTAGCTGACCAACTGATTTGTATCCAGGTGTCATGACTTTTGCTGTTGGGGAAAGAAGGTTGGAATGTTGGATTTCAACATTCATAATCCCTTCTTCTCAAGGGATATAAGCGACCAAAGGTGTTTGGCAGTGGCTTATAACCCTCCCTCTTTAAGAACACATGCTCACTTAGCTAAGTGTTTGGCCAACAGCTATCTAAATTGTATGACCACATCAATGGAAATATGTCATCTATATTTCCTTTACTAATTAAAACAGTAGGAACATATTCATGAATTGAAGATTTTTAAAGTTATTTTCTGAACATGATTCTGGGGGCAGAATTTAGAGATATACTTTACAGCAGCCACCATGAGCCATAGACATTATAGTCTGGAGGGGACACACTGACTTTTTTACATATTCTGTGACCTATGAAGAGGACAATGTACAGGGAGGGGAGTATATAGACTGTAACATAACCTACTATGGAGGGTGGATTCTGTGGAATTTATACATATATGTTATCTCTCATTGTATTCCTGTCTGTGATAATAAAGAGATGATTGCTGAAAAGTGATCTTTACAGCACAGGAAGTGTGCCCATTATTAGGATTAAAGGGGTTGTCCGAGTTATTTTTTTGTTTTTTGTATGTTACTAACTTGTCAAGTTTAACAACTTTCCCATACACTTTGTGCTTCTAAAGCTGCTGGTTTCTCAGAGTTCACTGAGGGTCACATGACCTGTGATGTCAGCTTATCTCCCTGCTCTGTGATGTTTCGTGCACAAGCCTCAGAGATCAGATAACAGTCTGTACATGAGACGTCATTGGCCATGCCCCCCTGCACTGCCGGGCTGCTATCTGCTCTCTCCCTGGATTCCTTCAGATAAAACATTAACCCCTTCAGCCAGAACACACTGAGGGCTCAAGGCTTTACAACAGGCTTTACACTGCAAGCAGAGGAGGAGACAAATGCTGGGCACAGGAGCTGTAGAGGAATTGTATTGCACAAGAACAGGTAGGGGGAAGTTCCTCTGTATATCAGCAGTGTCATTGTACACACAGCTGGGACTTGTAGTCCTACACATACAACATGCTGCTGAGTATTCCAGCAGACAGACATGTCACTCAGGGCAGCTCTTGTATTCACTAACCTTTGCAGAGCAGAGCAGGAGGAGGGGCAGAGATTGTTATTACTGCAGGTAATAGGGCCAGAAGAGAACCAGGGAAATGAGATAATATAGATTTTTTTTGCCTGAAACTGCCTTAACTTAGTTATATATTGCTGCCCATCAGATTTACAGTGCTATATTTTTTTTTCATAACTCGGACAACCCCTTTAATGATCAAAATTAAAACAACAGGATTTTAGGAAATGTAAAAACACTAAAAATACTTAAAAATCAGTTTAATATAAAAACTTGATGTAAAAAATAGGTAATTTTCTGATGACACATTCCTTTTAGGGCTCATGGGAGCTCTAAGGCCGATTTCAGACATGTGATGTCTGAGTTTAAAATGAATGTACTGAAAACAATGCAGTGTGTTCTATATTTGTCCATTTTCCCCACAAGACTCATTTATTCAAGTGAATGAAAATCTGAGGATGAACCCCATCCATGTGTGGTCCATTTCAAAACTCATCCTTGTTCACCATGCAGAACATGGACGAGTTTCATGTCACTTGTCTGGAAAAAGCCTAAACCCAAGCTAAAACACAGCTAAATATTCTGTGTATTAAAAAGAAAACTAATAATATTAACAAAGATGAATATAAATGTTTGTGTGCCTTCTCCTTGAATAGCAACAATCAGGATCTTAACAACCTGGAATAGCTGCTATGATGGAATAACAGACTGCAATTAGCTGCTTAACAGTTAATTGAAACCTGTAAGAAATATTTAAAGTGAATGTCCACCTTGTATGGCAACCACAGCGAAAGTTTAAAGTTGATTGCTGTGACAGATTTAAAAATAAACATGCTGGTGGCTTGAGGTTGTCACTAGTGGGAGCTTAAGCGTTTACTGCATACTGTCTTATGATGGAATTCAATGTATCAACAATATGCATTAAGTTTTTAGTGGTACATGTAGAAAGCATGTTTTAATTTTATTTATGCAGGGGATCTGGAACTATGTAAAAGAAAAAAATAGCTTCAAACTATACAAAGATATATTAACAGATATATAACTCTTGAAATTCAAGGGTGGACATTAAGAGGTATATTTATTAAGACTGATGTTTTAGACACCGGTCTTAATAAACCCCTAAGCTGGGGTGATTCCGCCAGTGTTATGTAGAGACACAGGCCTCTACATAACTTGGACGGATCCTCAGCCAGTTCTAAATATAAGACAGTTGTCTAGCTGTCTTACATTTAGACCCTTTTCTACGCCTTAAACAGGCATAGAAAATGGTGAATGAGACATGAGTGGGGAGTCGCAGCAATCTTTGCTGAAATAGGTGTATTTCAGCTCAATGAATGACCCCCTAAGTTTTTAATGTAACCAGTCTGTAAAATCTTTATCAGCAGAACAAAGTACAAAGTCTTATCGTCCAGTGCACAAGACACCAGACCACATGTGATGAAAGCTAGAAAGAAATCTTATGAATGGTCAGGTCCTGCACATCAATAGTTGTTATATCCGATAAGACATTTACAAAATGTAAGCAGCCTAATTAACTATTCCTATAGTGACCTGGTCATTGCCTACTGCTGACAATTCACTGCTGCATTCTCAGTGACTGGAGAACCCACACTGTGTGTACAGTCTGTTGGAGTCTGTTGAAGCAATGAGTTAAAGGAATACTTTTTCAGCCCAGAGAAATGTGTGACAACTCCTGCTGGTGCCTTGCTTGCCAGACTGAAAGAATTATTCATATGATTACTAAATCAATTAGAATATTTGGTTCAGTGCTGATAGGCATTACAGCAGATCCCCTTCAAGTATAAAGAACCAGAAAGGCAAAATAAAAGCAGAATCATTTTGGAATAATCTGCAGATATTAGCCACTAGGAACATTGTAGCAGTACAGTGAGATATAAATGTCTAGATAATGAGACCTACATAGTTAAGGCTTGCTGTTTACATAATAATATGATTTTCTATATCTATTATAGTAGCCAAGAACACATTGTTCCTAGGCAGGCATATTAGTGCATATCACAAGCAATTCTTCTCTGGCAGACTAGATTCTGCTTTTAATGACATAGACAGTGCACACTAACAGCTCATTTACTTGGAACAATTTATTTTTTACAACTTAAAGGGGTTCTTTCACTTCAGCAAGTGGCATTTATCATGTAGAGAAAGTTAATAAAAGGCACTGTACTAATATATTGTTATTGACCATATTGCTTCCTTTGCTGGCATGATTCATTTTTCTATTGCATTATACATGGTTCATTTCCAGGGGTTATGACCACTCTGCAATTCAGCAGTGGTGGCCGTGCTTGCATAGTATAGGAAAAAGTGCTGGCCTCCCTGGTGACCGGGGCCATGGGAGTGCGCATAGGCATACTTGCGCAACAGTTCTAGTTCTAGCCACCTCGTATCTGCACTGCAGCAGTGGTCATAAATCCTGGATACGAGCAGTATATAATGTGATGGAGAAATGAATCAAGCCAGCAAAGGAGTCAACATGGACAATCAAAATACATTAGTGTGCCATGTATTACCTTGTCTACATGGGAAATGCCATTTGCTGAAATGAGACAGTATCACTATCCAATTAACGCTGCAAGTATCAGATTGTAAAGGGATACACACACCAAATGGTAATGCTTAGTTGTACCTTTTTTGGCAATTCCTTCATAACTTCTAGAGGACTAAAAGTGGTACAACATAGAGCCATTATAAGTCATAAGAAAAGAGGGTTGAGAATTGATACTAGTTTCTAAAACAAATATATCAATAGAGGTGACAGGTCTTCTATGAAGGACTTGCATCTATTTCACTGAGTTGTAGCTAGAGTTTCTTTCACGGTAAAGATTAAATTTTCCTTGCCCTGTATCTAAATACCCTCAGCCAGTATCAGAGTGGCTCGTTGGTTCTTCTTCGCCACCTGCCATCTAGGAAATGCATTACCCTCAACCCTATTTTCACAGAGGGGGCATTTTTTAAATAAGCATAAATATCTAAAAATGATGTGGCCCATGTTGAAGGTCATTGCCAACTGACAAGTACAAAAGCCTAAGGTAATCACTGCAGAATAAAAGGAGAGAATCATTGTATCAGTTTTGCAACACACTTTAATGTACTGGAAAACATTTTAGAAACCAAGTCAATACATTCGTCCTTATTTTAGGCTAATTTGTTTTTTTTGTCTATCATATGTATTTGAAGTATCTTAAAACAAAGATGTAAACATAATTCTTCCTCATTTTTGCTGGGATAAAACATGCATTAGTGACAGATCTATCTCACAGACAGTTATTCCAGTCAGCTTCAATATCTTTCTGTTGTGTTGCTATGACAACAGGAGAGGAAGGAGTAAGAGAGAGGAAATCATATATTGCCCATCATTGCCGTTTTCCTTCTTAATCCTTCTATATGATTGAAGGGTAAGAATGTATAAGAAATAATTATTTGTCTTCCCAACCTTTAATATTTTGGCATAGAATTAGTTCCCATACTTATTTTTATCACGTTTTTTTCAGATTTTACAGATTGTTTGCAAGTATTTTAAAGACATTTACTATTTTTGTATGAGATGACTTACATAGATGTCTTATAATAAGCTCACTATCATTCAGCAGTCCTCAAACCCTGCCTACATAGCCTTTGTAAGGATACACACAGATAGGGAACTGGAAAAATGTCACATTGTTCCTTGTATTGAAAGCAATAAATTACCATGTATCATACCACTGCTACTCCATTAAAGTAGATTAGAAAAATATTCTGCATTTTTTAATATGAGCACCGCTCTTGTGCTTATGGAGTTTGTCTGGAATTGCAATTCAGTCCTGTTCACGTATAGGGGGTGGAGCTGTAATTCCAGAACCAGTCCATGGACAAGAGAGGAGCATTTATGTATTATTACACCACAGTCATTGTCTACAAATGTTGTCTTATTTGATTTAGGTTTATAGATATTGTTCTGTAGTAAAGATGCAAATTCAGTCTCATTATGATTTGCCATATGCCACATAAAATGTCACTTATTCTCATGTTGTCATAAAGGGTTGTCCAGCCACCTAAAATTATTTAAAAACCACTTAGAAGTAATAATTACCTTACTGTTTCTCTGTATTGACAGTTCCAATGCTGCTCTAGTCCCATGCTGAACTTAAGTCTTCCTGTTCCTCTAATAACATGTTATTACGGACATGTGACCTCAAACACTGGCTATAGTGGGGACATGTCTACGCTACTAGGGTCACTGCTGCTGCCAGTGATATAATATTTTATAATGGGCAGCTTGGTGGCTCAGTGGTTAGAACTGGCACCTTGCAGTGCTAGCGTCCTGGGTTCAAATCTGACCAAGACAATATCTGCATGGAGTTTGTATGGTGTTTGCGTGGGTTTCCTCCCACACTCCAAAGACATACTGATAGAGAAATTAGATGGGGAGCCACATTGTGTGTGTGTGATGCTAATGTCTATAAAGGGCTATGAAATATAGTAGCGCTATATAAGTGTGTCAAATAAATTAGGCCCCATTCACACGACCGTATGTGATCCGTATAAAGATGGAACGAAAGACATATGGAAAGTCTTATGTAGTGTCCGCAATTTTGCGGACCGATTGACTTTAATGGAGCTACGGACGTGATTTTGCAGCCAAGTATAGGACGTGTTTTTTTTTTTTTTGCGGGGGAACTTCCGTGAGATAAGGGATGCGGAATGCACATGGAAAATGCGGAAAATGCGGATAAGATGCGGAAATGTACATATGGTTGTGTGAATGGGGCCTAACATTTTTAAGTGGTATTTAGAAAAAATAATAGGTAGTTGTACAAACCATTTAACAGTTAATTAAATCAGTGACAGGAGGATCAAGCATAAAAAATTATAATGTTTAACCCCTTGACGCTGCAGGTTGTTTTGGCCTTAAGGACCAGGCCATTTTTAGCAAATCTGACATGTCTCACTTTATGTGGTGATAACTTTAAAACGCTTTTACTTATCCAGGCCATTCTGAGATTGTTTTCTTGTCACTTATTGTACTTCATGACAGTGGCACATTTGAGTCAAAATATTTCATTCTTATTTATAAAAAAATACCAAATTTACCAAAAATTTTGAAAAATTAGCAAATTTCCAAATGTCAATTTTTCTACTTTTAAAATGCATAGTAATGCCGCCAAAATAGTTATTACTTTACATTCCCATTGTGTCTACTTCAGGTTTGGATCATTTTCAAAATTACATTTTATTTTTTTGGGACGTTAGAAAGCTAAGAAATTTTTAAAGCAAATATTGAAATTTTTCACAAAATCTCCAAAACCCACTTTTTAAGGACCAGTTCAGGTCTGAAGTTACTTTGTGAGGCTTCCATCATAGAAACCACCCAAAAATTACCCCATTTTAGAAACTACACCCCTCAAGGTATTCAAAACTGATTTTACAAACGTTATTAACCCTTTAGGTGTTCCACAAGAATTAAAGGAAAATGTAGCCAAAATTTCCAAATTTCACTTTTTTGGGAGATTTTCCATATAAATCATTTTATTCCGAGAATAAAGCATAGGTTAACTGCCAAACAAAACTCAAAAATTATTACCCTTATTCTGTAGTTCACAGAAATGCCCCATTTGTAATTGTAAACTGCTGTACAGGCACACGGCAGGGTGCAGAAGGAAAGGAACGCCAGGGCAGAATTCACTGGAAAAATTTTAAGTTGCCATGTCACATTTGATGCATGCCTAGAGTAGGAAACTCCAAAAAACTGACCCCATTTTGGAAACTACAGGATAAGTTGGCAGTTTTGTTAGTACTATTTTAGGGTACATACGATTTTTGGTAGCTTTATATTACACTTTTTGTGAGGCAAGGTAACAAAAACTAGCAGTTTTGGCATTGATTATATTTTTTGCTATTTACAACATTTATCTGACAGGTTAGATTGTGTGATATTTTTATAGAGCAGGTCGTTACGGACGTGGCAATATCTAATATGTATACTTTTTTATTTATTTAAGTTTTACACAATATTTTTGAAGCACAAAAAAATCATGTTTTAGTGTCTCCATAGTCAGAGAGCTGTAGTTTTTTTTTTTTTTGGACGATTGTCTAAGGTAGGGGCTCATTTTTGCGGGATGAGATGACAGTTAGATTGGTACTATTTTTGGGGGCATACGCTTTTTTGATCGCTTGGTATTACATTTTTTTGTGATGAAATGTGACAAAAAAATGGCTTTTTTTAGACAGTTTTTATTTTTTATTTTTTACAGTGTTTACCTGAGGAGAGAGATCATGTGATATTTTTGTAGAGCAGATTGTTATGGACGTGGCGATACCTAACATGTATACTTATTTTTATTTATTTAAGTTTTACACAATATCATTTTTGAAACAAAAAAATTAAGTTTTAGTGTCTCCATAGTGGATAATATAATCATGGCACTCAGACAATGTACTTGCAGGGTTAGACGGAACGCTTTATTAAATTACTACATTGTGAACACATGGCCAACGTTAACGTTTCGGTCCTCCCGGACCTTGATCAGGGCCGTTGGTGTATAGTGGGAGCATGCAGGATGGCGTCCGTTAGTGTCTCCATAGTCAGAGAGCTGCAGTTTTTTTTATTTTTTGGGCGATTGTCTCAGGTAGTGACTCATTTTTTGCGGGACGAGATGACGATTTGATTGTTACTATTTTGGGGTAAATACGCCTTTTTGATCGCCTGCTATTACACTTTTAGTGAGGCAAGGTGACAAAAAATGGCTGTTTTGGTATAGCTTCTTTTTTTAAAAAAATTTTTGCGTACACCTGGCGGGGTGGACCATGTGATGATTTTATAGAGCCGGTCGATACGGACGCGGCGATACCTAATATGTGTACTTTTTCTTTTTTTTTACTTCATTTGGGGAAAAGGGCGCTTTTTTATTTTTTAAACTTTTTTTTTTAACTTTTTTACTTTCTTTTTACATTTTTTTAAATTTATCAAGACCCATTTGGCTCTTGAAGATCCAGTGGGCCTGATGGCTATACAGTGCATTGCAATAGTTATCTATTGCAATGCACTGTACAGTCATGGCCAAAAGTTTTGAGAATGACACAAATATTATATTTTCACATGATCTGCTGCCCTCTGGTTTTTATGTGTGTTTGTCAGATGTTTTTATCACATACAGAAATATAATTGCAATTATATTATGAGTAACAAAAGCTTATATTGACAGTTAGAATGAGTTAATGCAGCAAGTCAATATTTGCAGTGTCGACCATTCTTCTTCAGGACCTCTGCAATTCTCCCTGGCATGCTCTCAATCAACTTCTGGACCAAATCCTGACTGATAGCAGTCCATTCTTGCACAATCAATGCTTGCATTTTGTCAGAATTTGTAGGTTTTTGTTTGTCCACCCGTCTCTTGATGATTGACCACAAGTTCTCAATGGGATTAAGATCTGGGGAGTTTCTAGGCCATGGACCCAAAATCTCTATGTTTTGTTCCCTGAGCCATTTAGTTATCACCTTTGCTTTATGGCAAGGTGCTCCATCATGCTGGAAAAGGCATTGTTGATCGCCAAACTGCTCTTGGACGGTTGGAAGAAGTTGCTCTCGGAGGACATTCTGGTACCATTCTTTATTCATGGCTGTGTTTTTAGGCAAGACTGTGAGAGAGCCGATTCCCTTGGCTGAGAAGCAACCCCACACATGAATGGTTTCAGGATGCTTTACAGTTGGCATGAGACAAGACTGGTGGTAGCGCTCACCTCGTCTTCTCCGAATAAGCTGTTTTCCAGATGTCCCAAACAATCAAAAAGGGGATTCATCAGAGAAAATGACTTTACCCCAGTCCTCAGCAGTCCACTCCCTGTACCTTTTGCAGAATATCAGTCTGTCCCTGATGTTTTTTCTGGAGAGAAGTGGCTTCTTTGCTGCCCTCCTTGAGACCAGGCCTTGCTCCAAGAGTCTCCGCCTCACAGTGCGTGCAGATGCACTCACACCTGCCTGCTGCCATTCCTGAGCAAGCTCTGCACTGCTGGTAGCCTGATCCCGCAGCTGAAACACTTTTAAGAGATGGTCCTGGCGCTTGCTGGTCTTTCTTGGGCGCCCTGGAGCCTTTTTGGCAACAATGGAACCTCTCTCCTTGAAGTTCTTGATGATGCGATAGATTGTTGACTGAGGTGCAATCTTTCTAGCTGCGATACTCTTCCCTGTTAGGCCATTTTTGTGCAGTGCAATGATGACTGCACGTGTTTCTTTAGAGATAACCATGGTTAACAGAAGAGAAACAATGATGCCAAGCACCAGCCTCCTTTTAAAGTGTCCAGTGGTATCATTCTTACTTAATCATGACAGATTGATCTCAAGCCCTGTCCTCATCAACACCCACACCTGTGTTAATGGAGCAATCACTGAAACGATGTTAGCTGGTCCTTTTAAGGCAGGGCTGCAATGATGTTGAAATGTGTTTTGGGGGATAAAGTTCATTTTCTAGGCAAATATTGACTTTGCAAGTAATTGCTGTTAAGCTGATCACTCTTTATAACATTCTGGAGTATATGCAAATTGCC
Source organism: Rhinella marina (assembly GCA_900303285.1). Classification (NCBI taxonomy): domain Eukaryota; kingdom Metazoa; phylum Chordata; class Amphibia; order Anura; family Bufonidae; genus Rhinella; species Rhinella marina. The sequence goes on from ONZH01013640.1 coordinate 44,907, forward strand.
ATTATAAAAACTGAAGCAGTAGACTTTGTAAAAATTAATATTTGTTCATTCTCAAAACTTTTGGCCATGACTGTATAAGTGCTACATTAAGGCTGAGCAGACCCTGAGGGTCTAATCAGCCTTAGGTACAAGGCAGCCAGGACGCTTTTGTAAAGCGTATGGTTGCCATGGTAACCATCGGGCAGCTGCCACTGCAGCAGTGGCGGCCCGATGGCAGAGAGGGGGAGCTCCCTCCCTCTTAACCCCGTGGATGCTGCGGGCGGCTACTGACCGCAGCATCTATGAGGTTAAACAGCTGAAATCGGTGCTAGCACCGATTTCAGCTGTAGCAGCAGAGTGTGAGCTGTAATTACGATCGGATCGGAGCCGCTGCCATCATAAAATACAGCGCAGCAGGGACGGCAACGGAAGCATGAGGGGGGGCAACGGAGGCGAGGGGGGGGCAAAGGGTGGGCTCACTTACCCCCGGGGCACAGTATTCAGGCCAGTCTTCAGGTTGCGATCTCACAGCCTGAAACCAGCTTTTTTTCTAAATGGAGCGCACCGATTGGTTAGTCTGCAGAGACTAACCAATCGGAGAGCTTGCCGGCAAGGGACCACTCCGATTGGTCCCTTGCCGGCTTCCTTGAGGTCTCTGCTCTCCGGGAGAGCGGAGACTCTGGGGCTGTGACACTTTATAGTGTCACAGTCCCGGTAAGGAGTTTGGACGTAACTGTTTGTCCAAATGCCGCAACTTACTTGCATTTTGGACGTACAGTTACGTCCTATCCTCAGGATAGGTCATCAATATTAGATCAGTAGGGTTCCAAATATCAGCATCCCCACCGATCAACTGTTTGAAGGGAACACTGCGTCCTCTTCAGTGTTTACCTGCACGTTGTCTAGATTGTAGAGGCGGTGCAGTGTGAATAGGAGACGAGGCTGTAATAAGACTGCATCAGTGCCATAATCTAGATGGTGTGCAGCTAAACATTGAAGAATCTAGATGGTGTGCTGATAAACATTGAAGAGGATGCAGCACTCGCATAAATGCAGCGGTCTCTTCAAACAACCGATCAGAGGAGGTGCTGAGTGTTAGACCCCCGCTAATCTGATATTGACAGTTCATCAATATCATGGCACTGTACAACCCTTTAACTAGCATGTGGAAAATTTCAGTATGACAAAAGCTACACTGTAAGGATGCACATTTCCTATTATATTTCTATTTAGCTTTAGAGCTAAAAAATGGTTGGGATCATGGAGGTAATAAAAAGACTTATATAACTATCAATGTTCTATCATGTACTGGATCACAACTGAGAATACATTTACAAAGCGAGACCACTTTCCTACTCCTCTTTAATATGCTAGGAGGAAGAGGGAAGATGGTTAGCTGTGGCTTACGTCATGGGAAAACACTCAATTTTACTTATATTCTTTCTTTGGTTATACTTGGCTATATTTCAATAGGTTTATTACTAAGATAAAACACATTGTTAAATTTACAAACGCTTATAGAGTGTACTCGTTAAATAATCCACCGCACAGTGCCTGGCTTGGTTTTTGTAGTGACACCAGTCACTTTTTGATATCTATCTATATATATCTATATCTATCTATATAAAGGACAATAACTAGTACATACTCTGTTATTTTTCACTTTCCAAGTTTCAACTGAGCTTATTTTCCATGCAGAAATTAGAGCATGCGGTGGACCCCTGCATAAATCTATTATACACTGCAGTCAACAAAGGTACATTCTAAAAAAAAGTTGGACATGAATAGTTAATGGAAAATCTTTTAGATGCCAATGTGCTGAGCAGGTCAGAAGGCTAATAGGCATCAGAGCATAAATCTTTTCATGAAAAACTGGTACAGTTCCTCTAAGATCCTATAAGGAAATATTCTTTTTCCTTTTCACTTCAACCCACGACCTTCAGAAAAATAAGTTCCACTGTGAGCGAGTTTCTTTGATAACAGAATTCAAGCCTCCAAGGACTAGTACAATACTATGTGAAAACGGCTGCCTTATTCAAAATCCAATCAAAACATGAATGAATAAAAATAAAATGAACCAAGGTCATCAGTATTTCCTTTCATTCTTACTTGTCTTGCCTGCATGGTACATATAAAACAAAACAGTTTTATTGCATCACTTTACTCACATTGAATGACAAGCATCTTTCATGCTAAATGACTATTCACCTTACAAGTAGCAAACATCTATGTACATGCCTGATTAACCACCACATAATGCATAATTTGTCTTGATTCCATTGAAAAGTATTCACCCCCTTGGATTTCTTCAAGTTCTGTCGTAAAAAGCTAAATGTGTTTGGGCCGACCATGCCAATTTTGGTAGGCTCCCCAACTATCTAATGCACATGGTGTCCTCTCAACTTTCCGCCCAACGCTAATGTTGGGGATGATAATGACTGAGCAGGTTAGTGATCAGCTCTATATGAGAGGATTGAGAGAGATAGCTGTTGGTTGAAAAAGTCAACAATTCTGTCATGTCATAGAGCCAGCTTAACAATATTAGATATTTGTGGATATAAATAAACTTTCAGACAGTGATTAAAAGTACAAGACATTTTAGGAAAAGAATTCCATCTAACGAGATTTAAACAAGTGAAAACCATAAAACACCAAACATTATTTTTGTGTAATTATTTGTGCTTTTTTATTAGATAAATAAAACACATGATCTGATTAATTTTCAGTCTGGCCTGGAGCTGGCAATTCTCATAATTAAAAGACGTTTTGATACTGATGACCTACCCTCGGGATAAGTCATCAGTATCTGATCGGTGGAGGTCAGACTGCCTGGACCCCTGCCAATCAATTGTTTCAGATGGCAGGGGTGCTCTTTTGAGTGCTGTGGCCTTCTTGCAGCTTAACAAGCACAGCATCGTACAATGTATAGCAGCTGTGTTTGGTATCGCGCTCAACCCCATTCACTTCAATAGGGCTAAAGGCGATAGGTCATCAGTATCAAAATCTCAGAAAACCCCTTTATGTCAAGAATATTATTTTCTTTAGGCTTATTTTACATGAACATATTTGGAACAGGAAACATGCTTTGTGTGATGGCCACATTTCCCCTAGAAAACAGTGCCCCTAGTTTTGAGTTTAGTGACCTAAACTCAAAGCATCATCATGACTCATGATGCAGTGAGTTCCTACCTGACCACAGGTCTATTATACTGTACTCACATAATGGCGTAACTTGTGATAAATGCTTCCAGTTTAGGTCAGAGGAGCAGTTTTAGGTCTGGGTGCATGTTTCCCAGACCGAACATGCCCTTGTGATATTACCCTTGGCTGGAATCACATCTGTAGTTACACACATGAGTAGACACAAAAGAGGATTCCTTTACACTGTTCCTTTTTTTAACTCCAAAAGCTGCTACAAATACTAAATGCATGATTGCTTGATTGCTGCATGACAGTAAGATATCTAAACAGAATTTGTAACCAGTTTTATGCTCACCTATCCAGTGGCAGCATAATCTGGTAATGGAGACCCTGATTAAATTCTAGGTAACTTACTTAAATTGAACTAATCATTTTGCTTAAATTAGTATTGAACAGCTCCAGTGTAAGTCTGCTCAATATACTGCTTAGAAGTCCTTAGAATTCATGATCTCTAGATTTCTAATACATGAAAAGATTTTCTTAATAATCATTCTTTATGTTGTATTACTTTCAACTCTTTTTAGGCACTTTTGTAAGGTCGGAGAATAAAAAAAATGATTCAACCATATAGTAGGTGGATAGTTTGGGGGGACAATTGGCAGACCTTCCCCCCACACACATGCCTGTACCTGCACAGGGAAGCATACTTACCTGCTCACTGCAGCTGAGTTCCATCTCCTTCCTTCCTTTTGCCCTTAGTAACCCTTTCTGCTCCCAGCATATCTGGTTTGTTGCATCTGCAGCCAATGTCTTACTGCAGTAGTGACACATTTACATGACGCAAAGGAACAGGACACAGCTTGTGCCATTTGCGCCTTCAGTGGCATCAAACCAGATGTTGATAGACTGGAAGGAGAGCAAAGCAGTGGACTTATGGAAGTGAGGGAGTTGGAACCCAGTGACAAAACAGCAGGTAACTATGCTTCTCTCCACAGCTCTAGCCATATGCGGCAGGGTCTGCATAAAAGGCCCCCAAAGATGAACAATTCCTATAATTCATGAATACAAAAATATGCTTTATAGTTTGCAATTGAGTTGTCCCTGAGGGTTGTGGAAACTTATTGATCTCAGTGACCTAAAATTTTCAGACAATTGTCTAAATTGTGATAAGAAAAAAACCCTTTTTTCATATTGATAACATTCATTCTGTTGGCTAATTGGGTGAACATCTAAAACCATTGAGTTCTCAACAATTATTAACCAAGCAATCCACAGGACCCTAAGGCCCTGATTTATCAAGACCGTTGTGTGCTACACTGGTCTTGATAGGCCGTGTGCTGTTGAAGCAAGCATTTAATTTAAGAAAAAGCAAAACCGGGTGTGGCTTATGATAAATTCCTCCCTTAGTGTCTGTTTGTTTGACAATGTCCATCATATATATATAAGAATCTCTTATATGATGCTTGCAGTGTATTAAACAGTTGCAGCAAGTGTGATGTTCCATGGCTTTTCATGTGTTGTCAGTTTAAAGTTTGCTGCAACTGTGTACTCAACATGTGTCATAATAAAGGTTGTTGTAATTATGAGATTTATTATATAAATTGCCAAGGTTTGGATGTACCACATGCACCAACTATGTTGTTATGTAAGGGTCCAGTCAGGGGCGTAGCTGGGGCATAGCTAAAGGCTTATGGGCCCTGGTGCAAGAGTTCAGCTTGGGCCCCCCTTCCTTCAGTGCTTTGTGTTTTTCTTATGCGGCACAAGGTTCTTTGGGCCCCCTAAGGCTCCTGAGCCCAGTAACCCTTTCAGTACCGGAGGTTTTTTCGGTTATGCATTTTCGTTTTGCGCTCCCTGCATTCAAACAGCCATAACTGTTTTATTTTTCTGTTCACATAGCTGTATGAGGGCTTGTTTTTTGCGGGACAAGTTGTACTTTCCAACGCCACCATTTAATATTGCATATGGTGTAGTGGGAAGCGGGAAAAAAAATTCCAAATCAGGTGAAATTGCAAAAAAAATGCTATTCCGCTACAGTTCTACAGGTTTCTTATTTACAGCGTTCGATGTTCATTAAAACTGACCAGTTACTTTCATTCTACTGGTCAGTACGAATCCGGCAATACCTAATATGTATAGTTTTTCCTGCGTTTTGATAGTGCTAAAATAATTAGAAAGTTGCCCTTTTTTTTGTCATATCTTAACCCCTATAACTTTTTGGTATTTATGTATACGAATCGCCATTTTGACGCTTTTTTCCGCCAAACAATTCGCCGTATTGGAATTTTTTTTATATTTTAAAAGTATTTCGGCCACGGTGATACCCATGATGTCTATATTTATTGTTATTAAGGTATTTATTTTTTAATTATACAGAAAGGGGGGTGATTTGAACTTTTATATATTTTTTATTTTTATATATTTTTGTACATTTTTTTTATTTTTTGTGATTATTTTAAAGCTCAAATATGAGCTGATATATTGTGCTTTTTTTTTTCTTTATGAGCAATCAGGGATTTACTAGATTGAGATAAATCCAAGAATTGCTCATTTCTTATCCTGGCCTGCCATCTAGTGGCCAAAATAAGAATTGCACTTTGAAAGCTGTAAACCTTATCAGCGAGGTTTACAGCCTTCAGATCGTGTACAGACACCCCGATTGGCCACACAGGGTGTCTGTACACCACCCGGAAGCGTACGCTTCCGGGTAAAGACGCAACTAGATGCCGTGATCACGTGTGATCACGGCATCTAAAGGCCCAGAAAGAGGCTGCCGATCGGGTAAGTAGCGGCAAGTCTCTGCTGTTAGAAGCCATGTGCCCGCATCGCTCCAGCGCCGTACATGTACGGCGCTGGGAGTCTAAGGGTTAAAAGCACCTTCATACTGTTCATCAGATTATATATAAGGGACTATGCTAATACAAACAATAAACCTGTTCTTGCACAGGGCCTTCTACTGTCCTCATCTTCTCTAAATTATCTTCTCTAAATTAATAGAGGACAAGCATTTCACCTACTCTGTACTCCTCCACTAACTTTGTTTCTAAATTTCCATTTTTCTTCATGATTATTCTCATCTGATCTGTCTTCACAAAAATAGGGTTCTTGTACTAGTACTGTACATCACTTTGGACTACTGGCCTTAGCGTTGCTACTTTGGAGCAATGAAGGGGGGGATATCAAGAGACAACAAAAATTAAAAAAAATATACAAAAATTAAAAAGTGAAAGGCCATCCTGTACTAAACATAAATTCTTATAAGTGGAAAGCCCAAAATCAATGTAATCGGTTTAATAAAGATTCATTAAGGCAGTGATTGTGCAGAATTTTGTCTAGACTGCTGACTGAGAAGAAATGAAGGCATATCATTACAAAGGAGGAGAAAAAAATACTTTCCAGATGATGTCAGAATTCAATCAATTTATATAAATTTGGAATTAATGATATGATCAGCTCCCTGCTCTGAAGGTGATACCAAGCTAATAAAAGGTCTTGACATTGTCACACGTGCTCCAGTATTCTGCATGCATGTAAAGCCGTATGCTGACTCACTCTGAATGTAGCATTAAGTAGTGAATGTGTAATTGCTCACAATATTTTCTGTCACACTACAACTGTGCTTGTCAGCTGCCTCTCTGGACACCATGAATAGGCTGCAGGCAGCTAATCGCCAGCTGCATGGTCATGTGCTTTTTGCCCTGAAGATGACTTCAAAACGTAATTCAAGATACCCTCAAAGAAAATGCGCAGAATGTTTATCAGTGTCGATGTCATACAAATTGTGAACTTTCAAACTAAAACAAGAGTCCTGTGTGAAGACCAAACAGGTGTATAGTGGAGCAATAGCATAAAAGAAACCAACTGTTTTAATTTTTAATGCTATAGTCTGTTCCTATTTTTGCAGATAGGGCATTTGTCTTTTAATATACAGTATAGAAATACTTTATCTCCTGCAGATCTCATGCACAGAAATACCCATGATGACAGGCTGTGGACATAAAGAGGGCTCACACAGGTGTATACTTTGTTGGTAATGTTAATATTGCTAAATTGTATAGTTCAGATTTTAGCCATATTGACTATGGAGATCCTTTACAACTTGAGTCCTATGAGAAATCATTTGCAGCTTGAAAATATTTGAAGCCAACTCAGCTGGCCATAGCATCAAAATGGCACACACTCTTCAATGTGTATCACATGTATAGTACCAACAAAGTTCCAGTCATCATTTTTTCATTCTTGCTGTGTATAGCAAAGTGACTGTAGGTCAACACTGTAGATCTTTTGGTGTGCAGAATTACAATGTAAATGTCAATGTTTTAATGTTACCATACTGATAAACGGCCCACCATAACCAGTATAATTAGTATATTGTTTATTCACTATGTATGTTATATGTGCACATAAATGGAAAGTTTCTGTAAATGTGTGTTGATAATACTTTTTGGAAGCATCACATCTGATGGCAGAACCTTACAGATAAGAGTCGCACTACATTGACAGGACCCTTGCTCGTCAAAAATAGCTTCTACGGCATTTAGAAGTACAACAACATGGCATAGTCCTCCCTATTGTACACCCACTACAGCACACCTACTATAAATGAGAAAAAATATTAGAAGTCACCTTGGATTTTGCGACCTGTCAAAATGCTCAGTGTGACACTTAAAATTTTATTTGCTCACAGAGTTCCTTTATGATTTCACATATGTTTATATTTTAAAGTATGTAGTACAAAATCTCAATATATCATCTCACTATTTTATTGGCCCCCATCCTGATTCTCCTTGACAGCTGATGTCGGGGAAGAGAAGGATCGGGCATGTTAAATTTTAATATTCAATCTTATTGTTCTCCCAGGTGACAAGCTGCTATCAGAGGTAACTGGAAATGGCTTTGCCCTTTCTTCTCATTGAAAAATGTTTGGCTTAAGGTAAGCCCACACCTGCATTAGGTACTGTAACTACAATAGTCTGATGTAGCAGAGGAGCAGACCACCAGAGTTACTGTATTTGGCATAGCCAGACACTGTCAGTCACCAGATCTGCATTGAATATAATTGGATCCAGAAGGAAGAGAGTCGAGTTTCTGGCATAAATGCTGGCTTTCTCCTGGTAAAATAGAACTACATCAGGAACCAGCTATGCACAGTGATGGCTGGCTATGCCGGATACAGTAACTCCAGTAGTTTGCTCCTCTGCCAGAACAGACTACCAGATTTACCATATACAAATGTCTAACTGACCCTTAGGTGTGTGGGGGTGAGATAGGTTCAGGCTGAATGACTATGAAAGTCTTTGAGTACCCTTAGTGATGTGGTCTGGCTACCAAGTAAACAAACATAAGCATATCCACAGCAAAACACAAGGAAAGGTTATTACTAGCTATGTATATACCATATCATACAATAAGGCTGTGAACAAACAACTGGGGGTGGGGGGATTTATCAAAACAGATGGAAAGGATAAATGCCTTAACTGCCCATAGCAACCATTCAGATTTTTCCTTTCATTTTCCAAATGAGCTCTGAAAAATGAAAGGTGGAATCTAATTGTTTGCCATTGGGCAACTAAGTCATTTTTTCTTTACATCAGTTTTGATAAATCTCCCTCATAATCTGAAACTATCTCTTAAGCCTTGTGTGTGGTACAATATTAAATTCCTGATTTAATGTAGGCTTAGCTCTACTACATATGAAAAACTCAGCATGGCTATATCTGTACACGGATATTTTTTATCTATGTTTTAATAAAGCTTCCATCAATGACACAAGAACATGCAAAAAACAATTTTAAACATCCCCATATTGTTATCAAAGTCATTAAACCTAAACAGGCAAAAGTAAAATATTTCATAATCCACTTTCACAACTTATATACAACATGCTAAGCAGGTGCATTCAGCACAGCACACATCACAAGCAGACTCACTATTGCCAAGTATGATTATTATCATCCTTATTGCCAATACTTACTTGTATTATAGTTAGTATCTATACAGGGATGCACAACAGTAGATCAACATAGAACTCTGCATTACTTAATGACTTCTAATTACTAGGAATATCTTTCCAATTATATGCAAGAGTAAAGCAAGTGAAAAATCTTGAAGCTGTCATGAATTTCTCCCTAACATTTCTTTAGTCATTGAATACTTACAGGATTCTTCCTCTTCATAGCAAGATGTTTCCATAAGGAGATCTCAGGGGTTAAAATCCTTACAGGAGAAATATTTGCTGGTTCTTTAGCGCTCAAAAGCAAACAGGAGGTAAAGTCCGAGAAAAAGTTTTACCCAGAATAGGACAATAGAAAGAAAATGTGCCTGTCTCTTCTATTTAATTACTGTGACAACTGGAAAGCTTCAGAAGACTTCTTCCCCGCAGTTGAAGTGATTGTTATATCCAGTGAGCTAAGAAAGTAACTGATGCCAGAGTTTTCTAGAGGCCGGTAGATATTTGACATTCCAGTACTTGCGCACATGCTGTAAACAAGTCAGTTCTTCTACTAGAAAAGAGTGCTGAGCATACATATATGGTTCTCTTCTTGAGTGGCATTTCTAATAGACTTAAATGGTTATTATGGTATGAACATGTGTCTGAATGCAATTAAAATGTTACATTTTCAGTCTTTTTCTTGAATCATATTTCTGAAATTATATTCCGTATCTTCATATAGGCAGATAAATAGTGTTTTCTCACAAAATGAGAAAAAAATTGCTATCTGAGCCATATTTTCAAATGGTCATGTCCCCTCTCTATTTTCCCTACATATGAAGGTCACAGGGCAGGTCCCCCATTCAATAACCCCCTCTATGAGCCACCTGTAGGAGTGGCTTCTGCTCTTATGAACTTGGCCCATGTATGCATGACATGGGCTGCCTACCCAGACACAGCTTCCCGCAGGAATAACAGCTGGTACCAGTTATAAAAGGGGCTATGGTTATTGTTTAACAGCTTTTTTAAATAGTTCACTCTGCAAAACCACTAGTAGCTGTGCCTTGTGTCACAGTACAGTTTCATTCCGTTGAAGGGCACATAGCACTTATTGAAGCATGTCCATTTAGGCCTCATGCATATCCATTTTCTCAACTAAACAAAATAGGGAAGTTGTCCATTTTGCATCTTTTTGGAGAACGGACAAACAGATGTGGTAAAAACACAGATGATCTGTTTGATTTCCACATCTGTATGTCTGTTCCATAAAAGTCCTATATTTGGTGACAAAATGCAGACCATGGAACCAATGAAGTAAACGACCTGCTTCCATATTTTGCGGATCCATGATTTGCGAACCTAAAAATACATATGCTCATGTGCATGAGGCCTTAAATCACTGATCAATAATGGTGATGAGAGTTGCATCCCCACCAAAATATTATCTAGGACTATCCTAAGGAAATAACATCAGTTTTAAAGAACCAGAAACCCCCTTAACCACTTCCCGACCGCCCGTCGACTTTAAACGTCTGGGAAGTGGTTGTTTATCTCTAAATGGACGTTTCTAAGCATCCATTCAGAGATAGAAGCTACACGCTAATCGTGCAGCTTCTATGCCAGGGGCCCGCTGTCAGTGACAGCAGGGTACCCCATAGAGAAGGCAGGGACCGTTCCCAGGAGTCCCTGCCTTCTAGATCGCTGCATATACAGTGCTCAACAAGTGCTGTGTATGCAGATCAGGGAGCGCTATGCTGCTTCCTGTCCCAGCCCGGTGGTCACGTGACCGCCAGGGCCGGAAGACTGCAGGAGCTGTCGGGTCTTTCATAGACCACGATCAGCCCTGCAGTGAGGCTGTACAGTGCTGTATCATGCTGTACAGCCTCCCTGGGGGGTGTATTTAACCTGTAACTTGGGCTACTATGTCAGCCCCAGTTACAGTTGAAATCAATAGTGAAAAAAAAAAAAGTGACGTTAAATGTCACCCAGAGGTCTTGTATGAGCTTATGGGGGACACAAAGTGTAAAATAAAAAAAATAAAAAAATAAACAGTATTATAAAAAAAAGTTTCACAAATAAAAAATAAAATATTTCCCCAAATACATCTTGAGCAATGTTAGAAATAAAAATATCACATAATCCACCCCATCGGGTGAATGCCATAAAAAAATAAAATAAATAAACATTATGCCAAAACAGATTTTTTAGTCACCTCACCTTCCAAAAAACATTATATCAATCAATCAAAAAGTCATATGTACCCCAAAATGGTAGCAATAAAAATGTCACCTCATCCCACAAAAAATGAGCCCCCACATAAGACCATAGACAGAAAAATGTAAAAAATATTGCAACACAAAAACATGATTTTTTTTTCTAAAAATGCTCTTATTGTGTAAAACATAAAAAAACTAGACATATTTGGTATTGTTGCGACCCTAACAACTGGATCTTTAAAAATATCACATGATCTACCCCATAAAGTGAATGGTGTAAAAAAAAATATAGAAAAATGACACCAAACAGCTTTTTTTGTTACTTCACCTCCCAAAAAATGAGATAAAAAGCGACCAGAAAGCCAAATATACCTCAAAATGGTGCAAATGAAAGCATAGCTTGTCCTGCAAAAAATAGGCCCCCACACAGCTCAGTCAACAAAAAAATTATAAAGTTATCGCTCTTAAAAACCATGACAAAAAATTCCATTAGAAAATCCAGATGCCGCTCTTTCCCTTCTGAGCCCTAGCGTATCCCCAAATAACAGTTTACAACCACAATTGAGGTGCTACTGTATTCAGGAGAAAATGGGAGGCAAATTGTGATGGGATATTCTCCTGTTATCTTTTGTGAAAAAGAAAGTTTGGGCCTAACTAACCATTTTTTTGTAAAAAAATAAAAATAATAATTTTTCATTTTCATAGCCAAGTATTATAAGTTCTATGAAATACCTGTTGGGTCAAGTGCTCGCTACACCCCTTAAAAATTATTTGGGTGGTGTTGTTTAGAAAATGTGGTCACTTTTTGGGGGTTTTCGCTGTGGGGGTGCCTCAGGGTCCCTTCAAATGCAACATGTGAATCACATCTGAATGGCCTGGATATGTAAAAGTGTTCCAAAGTTATTACCACATTAAGTGACACATGTCAGATTTGCAAAATTTGGCCTGGTTAGGAAGGGGGTAAATGGCCCGGACTGGAAGTGGTTAAAGACTGTACATACATACATACATACATATTTGGGGCAATTTTTTTAAATTATTGCATTGTACTTATTTTAAGCTAAAAATAATTTTTAAATTGGCCCTTATTAACTATATGGAATCCTCTTTTGCATACATAGCTGACATGCTCTGCTAGCTGCCTGCAGATTTTTGTTTTTTTCAGTCATCTGAGGAGCAGACAAACTTCTTATCTCTAATCTCTGACATTAAAAACACTAATTAAAGCTCGATCCTTATCTTACTGATAAGAATGTGACTTAAGTATTTATGATCTCTTAGTAGTTTAGAGATTAGGATTATTAAATGACCGTCACAAATTGAAAGTACCAGTCACACAGTTAGAAGAACAGTTGTGACAGAATGGCTTAATTTTTTTAAATAAAAGCCAATAGAAAATATTATTTTTAGCCAAAAATGAGTAAAATGCAATCATAAACAAAAACTGCCTCAAAAATGTACATAGCCTTTAAGTTTTTCAACAGACTTTGTGCAGATCTGAGTAGCAGCCAAAATGGCTACTGTAGGATACTATAGGAACTATAAACAGATTACTACAAAACCTTCATGGTAAATATATCTACTTCAAGAAGTTGTATGAGATTTTAAAAAAGCAAGCATGATTTACTTCTCAAAAGCCATGGCTATGAGGTATTGCAGATGAGCCCTATTAAAGGGAATAGGGCAAAGCTGCAATACCAAACACAGCCCGCATGCAAGAAGAATCGTATCTCATGTTTAACCCCTTTTACTGGCGTAGAATCTACGTCTTTGCTGAATAGTCAGAAATGTCATATAGAAGTTTGGGGAAGCTGAGTAACAGTGACTGTAGGATTACAGACTGAGAGACATATAGGTTAACACAATTTTTAAAGATTCAGATAAAGTTAAAGTTAAAGGAATTTATAAGAATAACAGAAAAGGACAACTGGTGTTCTTATATTCATAGCTAAAAGGGTTGCACATGTTTTTACTTCTTGAATGAGAAAGAGGAGACAAGCCCATTAATTGGATGATTCTCTCTACCTCCTCTCTGGACTCATCTCTATGCTCCACACAAGCAGGAAACAGGATGATGAGCTATCAGTAGAGATGAGCGAGCACTAAAATGCTCGGGTCCTCGTTATTCGAGACAAACTTTTCCCGATGCTCGGGTGCTCGTTTTGAGTAACGAACCCCATTGAAGTCAATGGGAGACTCGAGCATTTTTTGCAGGGGACCAAGGCTCTGCCTAGGGAAGGCTGGGTGAAAACCTGGATGATGGAAACACCACGGAAATGGACAGGAAACAGCAGGGGCAGAATGCATGGATGCCTCTGAGGCTGCCTAATCCCACCATGTATTGACATACAAATTACTGTACTGGAGTCACTGGCATGTATTACTGTACTGGAGTCACTGACATGTATTATTTTACATAATGGGGCTTGTTGAAGGTGCAAATTCTCGTTAACGAATAACTAATCTACTGTAACAATTTGAAGAATGGAAACAACACATAGAGAAAAGTGGACAGTGTCAATGAGCCAAAGTTGTACTCTAGTGGGCATGTAGGAAATTGCTCTACACAACATATTGTTATGCAAAAATGAAATGACAACTACATTTAATAGTAAGTACTGTATATGAAGAATCTGCTGTATCAATGGTCTCATTTGAATAAGACAGCACAGGCGCAAGATTTAAAATGCAGACAGGGCCGGCCTGAGGAGACTAATGCTGGCCTGGCCCTGTCAATCAGGAAGATAAGGGCGTGGATTGAGGTGAGCAAATGGAGCCTCTAGGAGCAGGGAAAATGCACCCCCCCCCCGCTCTTAGAGGCTAATTAGCATATACTAAAAGTTTAAATTAAACAAAAACGGGGGCACTGAAAAGAAAAGAAATGGCATAGTTAGAATCAGGTGACATTTGCACATTGATAATGTCATCCTGTTTAATAGGGAAAATGTGGTGACAGAAACCCTTTAAATGAGGAAAGACTCGTGGCTAGAATGTTGTAGAAAATGTATTGACAGTATGATGTAATGTATACTAGCAGACAACCTACAAAGTTTCATTATTCCTGTACAAAATTCTGGAGACAAGTTAATATACTACACAAACCCACAAACATCACAAAGCACAATAATAAAACAAATGCATCCAAACTTTCATTGCATCCAATTTGGCCAAGATGGGGAATAAACCAAATGTATAGACATGTTAGTTATTATAAAGGTGACAATAATTTAAAGATACCATTAAGAAGAACATACGGGTTTGTTAAATACTAGAACATAATGGCATTTCATTGTGCTTTACAAACGCCCTGATGGGGTGTGACACTCATAAAAGTTATACAATGTTACAAGAGATAAAATGTTGGCATAATAGTTTAAATTGAGTTTATGTTCAGGTAATAATACTTTTATGGCCTAAAATGGTTGAATTTAATTAAACCAACATAAACCATTTAAGGCATGCTATAAGCTTTTACAGTACATTCTGATATAAAACATGTTATGTATTCTCTACAAAACCAATGTTATAAAATATTTACTATGGTATTACTGTCTTGAGAACTCTCTTGAGTACTTTATAACTTTGTGCTGCAAAGGTACATGACGCACAATAAAATGTAATACATTAATGAAAAAGTTTATTTTAAAAAAAATTTCATGCAAAAAATTGTAGAATGTATTATGTTAGGCCTCTTACAAATGAAACCTGTTGGTATTGTAGCTTCTTTTCCAACTTTTTTTCTTGCAATAATGTAGGTGATGGTTATATGTAGAGGCAGATTGCAGGTGTCAAGACTGCCCCCCATTTAATGTCCAATGCATGAGTTTCAAAAATTCATCATGGCCAGATACTACCTTTCCCAGGTCGGAGTCCATTGACTATAATGGAACCCGGAGAGGATCTGGCCAGACTAAAAATGTGGCTTGCAGCGGAATTTGTCCCACTGAATCTCAGTACTAATGCCAGAAACAGACTAGATCCCCACAGGAGTCATAGGCCTCCTCATAAATTAGCCGCAGCATCTGGTAGTCCATGTGCCTGAAGTGAAATATAAGCCACCCCTGGCTGATGTAGATTTCAGTGGTCTTCTATGTCAGAAAACTGGGTTAGAAGATATAACATTTTAAATTTTTGGTGAAGAATCAACAACAAGTGGGTCACAATTGTGAAGTGGAACGAAATTTATTGCATCATTTAAACTTTTTTTGTAATAATAAAACTGATAAGTGGGGTGTGAAAAATTATTCGGCCCCCTTGCATTAATACTTTGTTGCACCACCTTTTGCTGCGATTACAGCTTCAAGTCGCTTGGGGTATGTCTCTATCAGTTTTGCACATCTAGAGACTGAAATTCTTGCCCATTCTTCCTTGCAAAACAGCTTGAGCTCTTTGAGGTTGGATGGAGAGCGTTTGTGAACAGCAGTTTTCAACTCTTTCCACATATTCTCAATTGGATTCAGGTCTCGACTTTGACTTGGCCACTCTAAGACCTGGATACGTTTATTTTTGAACCATTCCATTGTAGATTCTGCTTTATGTTTGGGATCATTGTCTTGTTGGAAGAGAAATCTCCGTCCTAGTCTCAGCTCTTTTGCAGACTCCAACAGGTTTTCATCCAGAATGGTCCTGTATTTGGCTCCATCCATCTTCCTATCAATTTTAACAATCTTCCCTGTCCCTGCTGATGAAAAGCAGGCCCAAACCATGATGCTGCCACCACCATGTTTGACAGTGGGGATGGTGTGTTCAGGGTGATGAGCTGTGTCGCTTTTATGCCAAAAATATCATTTTGCATTGTTTTCAAAAAGTTTGATTTTGGTTTCATCTGACCAGAGCACCTTCTTCCTCATGTTTGGTATGTCTCCCAGGTGGCTTGTGGCAAACTGTAAACAAGACTTTTTATGGATCTTTCTATCTTTGAGAAATGGCTTTCTTCCTGCCACTCTTCCATAAAGGCCAGATTTGTGAAGTGTTCGACTGATTGTTGTCCTATGGACAGACTCTCCCACCTCAGCTTTAGATCTCTGCAGTTCATCCAGAGTGATCATGGGCCTCTTGGCTGCATCTCTGATCAGTCTTCTCCTTGTTTGAGATTAAAGTTTAGAGGGATGGCCGGGTCTTGCAGTGGTCTGATACTCCTTCCATTTCAATATGATCGCTTGCACAGTGCTCCTTGGGATGTTTAAAGCTTGGGAAATCTTTTGGTATCCAAATCCGGCTTTAAACTTCTCCACAACAGTATCACGGACCTGCCTGATGTGTTCCTTGGTCTTCATGATGCTCTCTGTGCTTTAAACAGAACCCTGAGACTATCACAGAGCAGGTGCATTTATACGGAGACTTGATTACACACAGGTGGATTCTATTTGTCTTCATTAATCATTTAGGGCAACATTGGATCATTCAGAGATCCTCAATGAACTTCTGGAGTGAGTTTTCTGAACTGAAAGTAAATGGGCTGAATAATTTTGCACGCCCAACTTTTCAGTTTTATTATTACAAAAAAAAGTTTAAATGATCCAATAAATTTTGTTCCACTTTACAATTGTGACCCACTTTCTTTGATTCTTCACCAAAAATTTTAAATGATATATCTTTTTGTTTGAAGCCTGAAATGTGGCAAAAGGTTGAAAAGTTCCAGGGGGCCGAATACTTTCGCAAAGCACTGTATGTGGAAGGGTTGGCTTTCAGGAAAGTGGCAAGTTTGGCAGAGTAACGTCAGTAGTACAAAACTTTTTGCACAAGTGCCTTTGAAAAAGTCGCAAACTTGCAGTATGCGACTTTTTCACTCCATTAAACTGGTGTAAATGTGGTCCTTTATCACATAGGTATACACCAGTCTCTGTAACTGAATCTTAATTTCCACCAGCAGTTTGGAAAACAGAAATATTTCAGTGATAATGGTGCCATTGCTATAGAATGCATGGATAATGTGCTATGTATATAAAATAAATGTTTTGATTCTCTATGTATTTAAATGAATTAAAATCTATTTAGCTATTCTTGTGTCCAGAGTATGAAATGCTGGAATGCTTGCCAAATAATGCTTTCAATATGATGTGGAGATATACAATATCTCCTGACCATGCTGTAATTGCCCATTGAAGGTAATAGTGACATTCACATGAAGTTGCTGGCGTTGCAACTTTGATATTAGGAAAACAGAACTTTTAGCATTAGCTGTCATCAACAACAGTGCACTATGTAGTCAGAAGTTTATGGAGCTGTAAATTAATGCCAAGAGACCCATTAACTTTTCCTTAAAATTACATTACTTCATGTTTCTAGCAATGTTACAAGGATTATCCTAGCCATTTGCATAGAGAATAAGTGGTATGGTCATCTGTGAAGTAGTTTGGTTTTTATGTTTTTAATGTTTTTTCTGAAAAAAAAATCATATAAACTTAGTGTTGAGCTAAGTGAAGCGGTCAAAGTGGAATTAGGTCCGAAGTTTAGGAAAACTTTGATTTACAAGTTAAAATGGCAGCTGCACGTGTTACAAAGTGAAACTAAGTGCAGAGGAGACAAGACTGGAACACAAGATCACCCATAATGCTGTGCAACCAACCAATCTGCAGATAGCCATCCCCTGTAATGTCACAGCCCTATAAAACCCCTATCTAGCATGGTCTTTGCCATTGTCCTGTGAGCTGAGCATAGGTAGAAATGTGGCAAGTGCTCATGCGCTAGGTACAGTGTTCAAAGTCTCCATGTCCTAGAACAGTAAGTAAGATGCAGAGACAGGAGGAGCTGGATGTTCCTGTTGACATATCATCATTGATATTCGATGATGTGGAAAAGGAGGAAAAGCAGATGACAGAAGAAGGGCTCCCACCTGTAGGGCAGGGAAGCGCTGGGGTTGGAGAAGTGGGTATGTCAGAGCTGATTAATATTCAGTGTTTAATGTCAAACTGCAGGAGATTGCATGCCAGAACAGCAATAATATTCATATTGTCCCTCTAACCTAAACAACCAAACCCCATATCAGCAACAGCGCCTGTTTAAAGGTGCTACATGGCCATTAACAATGAAGGTGAACTATACAGTGAAAATGAAATTAAATGAAAGGCAGCTGTTGAGTAATTGGCAGTGTGATTCTTCATCGCAGCATGGCCGCAATGCGCTTGCTGTATGGCAGCTCTGTGTGGCTGTACCCTAAGTCAGAGTGGCCTGGGTATACCTGATTTATGGGTATATATTGCATCATGCTTATGGGAGGGTCAAAATTTTCAACAGGACAATGCCCCTTGCCACAAGGGTCATATGGTCATGAATTGGTACCAGGAATTTCACTGCAAGTTTTCCTTGCTTTCATGTACTTCACAGTCCAAAGATTTATCCTATATAGTATCTCTGGGTTAAGGTAGAATGAGATGTACAGAGCATGTTGATACCACCATTTAATTTGCAGACCAACCACCTAGTGGAATCTATGTCACAATAAATTGCTGTAGTTGAAAGCCAAAGGAGTTCCAATGCCCCCTGCCACAATGGCCCCTTGCCACAAGGGTCATATAGTCATGAATTGGTTCCAGGAATTTCACTGCAAGTTTTCCTTGCTTTCATGTACAGTACTTCACAGTCCAAAGATTTATCCTATATAGTATCTCTGGGATAAGGTAGAATGGGATGTACAGAGCATGTTGGTACCACCATTTAATTTGCAGACCAACCACCTAGTGGAATCTATGTTACAATAAATTGCTGTAGTTGAAAGCCAAAGGAGTTCCAATGTTCTAACAGATGGGTGCCTGTAATAAAGTGTTTTTTCATATATATTGCCACTTAAACTATCTTTAAAAAAAACAATAATGGAAGAGGAACATTGTTAAGTGCCTTACAATACATGGAAGTTAGTTAGAAATGTATAATACAGATCAAAAGACTATATTTTGGGCTTCTGATTAAAGTGGTGTAAAAATTGTGTGATTTCTTTGCACGACCTTCATACCAATATTCAATTGAAATGGAAAAGTGCCTATGGTCTCTCTAGCAGGCTCATTAAAAGCTGCCTGAGCGCACGATATAGCATAGACTAAGGAAAAAACACCATGAATGCCTTCGGAGCTGACCTACAAAATATAATTTTCTTCAAAGAGAGCAGCTGATGAAATAAGATTCATCAATCTCTATGAAAGTTTTTAAAAGAAAGATAAACATGAGACTGCATTTCTTTCCAGGAAGCTACCAGACACAGGGGGTAAATCTATCAATGTATTGCAAGTTAAAAACTGGATCCTGAAAACTATAGCAGGAACCTTACACCAAAATCAAATAGTTGATATTAAGAGTTATTTATCAAACTGAGGGGAAAAAAAACACAATAAGGTAAGGGTATGGCTTGATATACAAAAACTGGCAAAATATAATACGGTAATTTGTAAAATGATATTGTGAAAATTATAAAAACTAAAATTAATAATGAAATAATGGTTAAATTAAAAGTAAATAAAATTTTTATAATTGACTGATTGAATAATTAACGGTAAATTGAACATTATATGCCCTAATATACTAGAGATCGTAATCATTGGGGATGTTGATAAATGTCCTGAGTTAGGTCATAAGCGTAAGTTTCTGTTACGTGCATTATTAATAGCGAGGATTATCATTGCCCGAGAATGGGGTTCAGACAAAGAACCCTTGATAAAAGCATGGGATTGCTTGCTCGATACAGTAATTAAAGCATAACTGCCATTTCACTACCAAAAATGAAATTTCTAACACATGTGATGCTGCAGGGCAGATATTCATGAATCTGTATTTTTTAGTTAATTTTACCTTCCTGATGTCTGTATTCAGGCCTTAGCAACCATATTTCTCTGTGTCTCTATTTCAGCATCTTCCTAAGATGGCCTCTTCTGCTCTTCCTGTGGTGATCTTTCACCTTCCTTGAGGCCATTCTGTATTCCCTCACTTCCCATAAGCCCTTGCTCTCCTCACATGAACTAGTATAGCGTTGCTAACGAATCGCAACTTTTTCTCTTTCACTCCTTTCACTCGCAGTAAAAGTACGCTAATTAGGTGAATTGGTCCGAATTAGCGTACAATGCGTACACATTAGCATACAAATGCGTTTGCATTAGCGTACAATTAATAGCATTAGCATACGAATGTATACACTACATGCTGGCAGGGAATGGGGAAAATGGAAGGAGACACATGAGGCAGAAGAGAAGAAAATAAGATAGCTGGGGCTAAAGGGATAAAATTAGTTGGGCTGTTATATGCAATACCTAATTAGCTCTGATGGGCAGGCATCACATACTGTACTCCTTGCAGGCATTAAGGCTGGGAGGAGGAGCCAGTGTCCTAGTACACTGTGAACGCGCATCCAGGGCTGAGCTCCTCCCACCAGAGCTCACTCGTCTCTTGTTTATCAGATAGAGAAGACGGACTGCACATGGCAACGGTGTGAGAAGAGCCCTGCACAATGGTAAAGTGGCACACATTTCTCACAGTTTTTCTCATGTGAAACTGAAAATTATTACATTTTAAAACACTAAGGCACATATACTATATGGTATACGATACCATTACAGTATAAAAAATGAAACCACAGTTACACTTTAAGTATAACAAGATATATTATCTGAGTATGGGTAGAATACAAACTTGGGAAAAGATCTGGACTCCATGGATGTTAGAAATGAAATGTGTTAAAAGCTACTGGATATATTTTTGTAATCATGTTGGAATATAATAAAGATATTTATTTAAAAAAATGTTATAATTTAAAAAAAAAACTGGTTTAGTACAACATATCAGAATTGTTGTAGAGCTTATGTCTGTTTTCTGTTAGGTTTTTGGTACCGTATGTATCTTTTACTTCATCTTGTATTGTCTGCTCCATTTTTATTTATTCAGTAAAACAGATAGGGCTAAGCAGTCACTAAATTGTAAATTTTGGGGATTAATAAAGCAGGTCCACTACATTTATATGTGTATGTGTGTGTTTGTGTGTGTGTGTGTGTGTGTGCTTTAGACAAAATATATTTGTCTTGTTGAGATTTTGCACTTTTCTGCAGCATAGCAAACTAAAGCTAAAGTTTTTGGTTCTGTTCACACTACAGCTCTGGTTTTAAAGGAGCATTACAGCTTAGGCTATCCATACATGATGTGGTCCCGGTAAAGGGATCTACATGCGGCTCTCTGCTATTTGTCAGGCTGTCTCTGCCTGCACATGAACAGTATATGTTATATAAGGGCAGCACAGCGGTTAATGGTTAGCCACATGCAGATCCAGCTGTCAGGGCAGTATTGTGTATGGACAGCCTAAAACTGATCCTAAATGAACCAGTTGACTTATAAAGGTGTTGATGGGTTTACATTAGGGCTTTGGTATATTTGACAGCAAGATAGCTGAAAGAGCCACAATTGGCTGTTGGCAGCCCAGACAATATGAGGAAAAACAGTGCTTTGAGTCTTTCCACAGGAAATTCACTTGGATGATAAGGAAGTTCTGAAATTGATCAATATTAGTGTATTTATTTATTTATCTTTGTCTATATTGTGCCGTCGCCATCTTTACAGAAATGAGCTATAACTTGGGCTTCATGTGGAATGCACAATTGAGGAAGTCTTGAATTTTTATTATTTAGTGAATGCCAAGAAAAGATTAAGGGACCCTTATGCACAAGAGATAAGAATATATTATAGAAGGAGGTAAAAGTTACTTTTGGGAATATATGAATTCCTTTTGTGCAAACATTATAATAAAGTGTCAGTGGAATCTATTTTATCAACAGCTGTTGTGCTGGGATACAAATATATCTTGTGTCGCCATGGGGAACAGCATCACTTAGCTGGTTCTCAGCTTTGGCATGAATAAATAAAATATGTCTTATTATAAAATATCTTCCAAGCATTTTTTAAGTAGACTTCAGTCTAAGAAATGCTCCATATCCATTCACTTAGTGTTTGATTCAAGCAACAGATATCTGGGCTAAATCCCTCCATTGACATTATTATACAAGGCAACCAATGGTAATGAGAAGGATTATTTTCACTAAAAAAACTGTTACTCTTTATCATTCCACAATACTGTGGAAAAAAAAAAACTACTCAGCTCATCTGTTTGAGCGCAAAGAGAGCATCATCACGCATCGTGCAATATTTTGCTTGGAATTTTTAATAAAGATTTTAACTGCGGCCTCTTTACACTCAAACGGAGGGGAAGTGAGTATTTTTTTAACCCCTGAAAGTCCTCCATTCTTACATCAGATGCCACGATCAGCAATGAAGTATCTGAGGGGTTCAATGATGGGGGGTAGCACAATTGCCATTCCCTGTCATTACACCAGCTACTTACAAAGAAATGCGCTTCATAAAAATATGTTTTCATAACTTCGCTCATCTCTAATTATGACCAATAAGTCAGAAAATATTGCAAAGTACACTAATGTTCATATTATTTCATTATTATTTATCCATACGGCACCATCATCATCATTTATGTCTTGCTTTTCATATTTCCCATGGACTTTCAGCGAAAATCTGGAGTGTTTTCACTAAGGCCTTATTCACATGTCTATTATGACGTTTGTGACAAAACAGTCAGTGTTTCATCCATGACAATATACATGAAGAATCCATTGCTGGTCTGTCTGTCCACTTTCTACTCTCCGTGTGTCATCCGTATTCCACACATCATGCCATAATCAGTGCTAACTAATGACAGAAGATGGGTGTCATCTGCCTTCTGTCACTGGTTATTAAGACCCATAAGGAATCATTTATGACCAGATATATGCCACTTTTGTGGCATATAACTGGGGTAGATTCTGTCGCACGTCATGGTGTGTGGTATGTGACTTATTCCACGCTCACACCAGGTCTAAAAAAGGGGTGGAGAAGGGGATGGGCCAGCAGGCCTGTTTTATTCATCTTTTTTTACACCTTAAAAAGAGTACATAGTCACCTTATGCATTTTCTCATGGAGAGGCTATCATGACCATCTTGATTGAATATACCATGAAAAATTGTGTGATGTCACCATGCCAGCGCCTTGGCTGGGTGTTTTGACATCATCAGTGATGATGGCCAGCATGATGATGTCATCATGTCACCGTGCAAAATTTTGTGCTGTCTTCAATCAAGATGGCTGTGACGGCCTCTTCACAAGCAAATTGATAAGGTGAATATGTATTTTGTTACTTTTTTATCAGATTAACCCCTAAAAAGCCCACAATTGTAGCATCAGATGCTATGATGAACGATGAACACAGCATCTAAGGGGTTCATTGATGGGGAGTGTTGTGATCGTCATTATCCGTCAAAGGAATGCACTTCGTGATGAAGTAATTCATCACAAATCAAATGTTTTTATGAAATTCGGCGATGAAGCAGAATCAAATTTTTCAGAACATCGCTCATCACTAATGAAGGAACTATAGGCATTGTATAGCAGTATTATATTAATAGTTGATGGCAGTATTCTCTGGGGAGTACATGGCCTTGTTATGGGAAAACTATACGTTATTTGTACATTATTAGGTACTATTTAGGCAAGAAAAAAAAAGACATTTATTTCTCTTGTGAAAAATACCTGCAGTAGCCAGGTATTAAATTCATAAACTCTTATTCATTTACTTCAAAAGTCAGAAAAACTACAAGAAGAAACTACACTTGCATCTTTTACAAGCAGCACAGTCATGCAGTTTTATACATAAGCGGGCATTGCTATGGACATGCTTCTTTAGGTCTCCTTTTGCCACTTTAAAACAGCTATAGAAGATATTAAAGATGTTTTCCAGGACTACAATATACAGGAAAGGTCATCAAAATATGATCAGTGGGATTCCGACTCCTGGCACGCCTGCCGATCTGTTGTTTAAAGAAATGACTGGACTCCAGTGAGTATCGTAGTGTATATTAGTGTTGCCAGACATTGCAAATGCAAAATATGTATACCATGTGTATGCTAGAACTGCATAAATATTATATTCTGTTTGTTGGCAAGCATTTGCCTCCAAATTGTATTTCTCAACAGAAGGTGTGAACATTACACCATTGCACCTGCTTGACATCACATATGCTAATACAATTACAAGTCTATCACTATGATATGGCTTTTCATTTCTTTCTTGAGAAGTTTATACTTATGGTTTTTGTAAGAATTGCTTCAGTTTTGAGAAAACATTTTTGACAAAACAAGAAAGAAATAGTTGAAAATCAATAAGCATAAAAAAATGTTGCCCTGATAAAAAGTTACATGAGATTTTAACTGAATTCTTCCATACATTGGTGGCTTCCATTGGATGTATACTTTTAGTATTTCTTCTGATGCACACACCTAACAGTATGAATGGAGCCTAAATAGAGATGAGCGAACATGCTCATCCGCGCTTGATGCTCGTTCGAGCATTAGGGTATTCGCATATGCTCGCTACTCGGACGAGCATATCGCGATCCTCGAGGAAATGGCATCTTCCTCTTCCGGCATGTTAGGCGCCTTTTCTCAGCCAATCAACATGCAGGAGAGTCTTTGGTACCTCCTAGCATCACGTGGGGCCCCTACAAGTCGATAGCAGGGATTGGCTGGCCAGATCAGATGACCTGGGAATATAAGAATCTGGTCCCGCGCTGCTCACGTCAGACGCCGCCTGCATGAGATTAGGGATAGAGCTGCTGTCTGTCAGGGAGAGTGTTAGGGCCTGAATTTAGATGTTGGTTAGGCAGGAATCACCCACAAAGAACCCAACAGCCCTTCTAAGGGCTACAAGCACTTTTTTTTTTGGTCTCCTCCAGGCTGCTGGCTGGGACTTGTAGTGCAGCTACCGCCATCTTGGCTGCACGCTGTGCACAGCGACTGGTGGTAGAAGGGACAGCACATGGTCCACACAGACCCAAATGAAATTGCCCAAAGTCCTCTCAGTACTTATTTTTGCTGCTGCTGGTGCTGCTGCTGTACCTTGGCTTGCTGGGATCTGTAGTGCAGTCTAGGGAATACATTTTTTTATCTTTTATATACACTACAGTCCAGTGAACAATTATGTAGTGTACTGTACAGTAGCGTCAGTCTAGGGAATACGTTATTTCTCAGTTATATGTACTCCAGTCCAATGAACAATTATGTAGTGTACTGTACAGTAGCGTCAGTCTAGGGAATACATTTTTTCTCTCTGTTATGTATACTACAGTGCAGTGAACAATTATTTAGTGTGCTGTACAGTAGCGTCAGTCTAGGGAATACGTTTTTTCTCTCAGTCATGTATACTACAGTGCAGTGAACAATTATGTAGTGTGCTGTACAGTAGCATCACTCTATAAAATACGTTTTTTTCTCAGTTATATGTACTACAGTCCAGTGAAAAATGGAGTGGTTTGCGGTACAATAGCCGCCATTTAAAGACTACGTTTTTTCTCAGTTATATGTACTACAGTCCAGTGAAAAATGGAGTGCTTTGCGGTAAAATAGCTGCCATTTAAAGACTACATTTTTTCTCATTTATATGTACTACAGTCCAGTGAACAATTCTGTAGTGTGCTGTACAGCAGCGTCAGTCTATAAAATATGTTTTTTCTCAGTTATATGTACTCCAGTCCAGTGAACAATTATGTAGTGTACTGTACAGTAGCGTCAGTCTATAAAATACGTATTTTCTCTCATTTATATGTATTACAGTCCAGTGAAAAATGGAGTGGTTTGCGGTACAATAGCCGCCATTTAAAGACTACGTTTTTTCTCAGTTATATGTACTACAGTCCAGTGTAAAATTTAGTGCTTTGCAGTAAAATAGCCGCCATTTAAAAACTATGTTTTTTTCTCATTTATATATATTACAGTCCAGTGAACAATTCTGTAGTGTGCTCTACAGTAGCGTCATTCTATAAAATACGTTTTTTCTCAGTTATATGTACTCCAGTCCAGTGAAAATGGAGTGGTTTGCGGTAAAATAGCCGCCATTTAAATACTATGTTTTTTCTCAGTTATATGTACTATAGTCCAGAAAAAAATGGAGTACTTTGCGGTAAATTAGCTGCCATTTAAAGACTACGTTTTTTTTCTCATTTACATATACTACAGTCCTGTGAACAATTCTGTAGTGTGCTGTACAATAGCGTCACTCTATAAAATACATTTTTTCTCAGTTATATGTACTACAGTCCAGTGAAAAATGGAGTGGTTTGCGGTAAAATAGCCGCCATTTAAAGACAACGTTTTTTCTCAGTTATATGTACTACAGTCCAGAGAAAAATGGAGTGCTTTGAGGTAAAATAGCCGCCATTTAAAGACTACGTTTTTTTCTCATTTATATATACTACAGTCCAGTTAACAATTCTGTAGTGTGCTGTACAGTAGCATCACTCTATAAAATACGTTTTTCTCAGTTATATGTACTCCAGTCCAGTGAACAATTGTGTAGTGTACTGTACAGTAGCGTCAGTCTATAAAATACGTATTTTCTCTCATTTATATGTATTACAGTCCAGTGAAAAATGGAGTGGTTTGCGGTACAATAGTTGCCATTTAAAGACTAAGTTTTTTCTCAGTTATATGTACTACAGTCCAGTAAAAAATGTAGTGGTTTGCGGTAAAATAGCCGCCATTTAAAGACTACGTTTTTTTCTCATTTATATATATTGCAGTCCAGTGAACAATTCTGTAGTGTGCTGTACAGTAGCGTCACTCTATAAAATATGTTTTTTCTCAGTTATATGTACTACAGTCCAGTGAAAAATGGAGTGGTTTGCAGTAAAATTGCCGCCATTTAAAGACTACTTTTTTCTCAGTTATATGTACTACAGTCCAGTGAAAAATGTAGTGGTTTGCGGTAAAATAGCTGACATTTAAAGACTACGTTTTTTTCTCATTTATATGTACTACAGTCCAGTGAACAATTCTCTAGTGTGCTGCACAGCAGCGTGAGTCTATAAAATACGTCTTTTCTCTCAGTTATATGTATTACAGTCCGGTGAAAAATGGAGTGCTTTGCGGTAAAATAGCTGCCATTTAAAGACTACGTTTTTTCTAAGTTATATATACTACAGTGAAGTGAACAATTCTGTCGTGTGCGATATAGTAGCCACACTGTAGTGTTGACACCAACAAGTGACCGAGTTAGTGGAGGTAGCAGGTAAAGCACATAAAATTTTACACTGACACAGCATGGCGGTGAACCCTGAATGACCAAGTTACACTCAGGTAGCAGGTGAAGCACATAAAATTTTACACTGACACAGCATGGCGGTGAACCCAGAGTGACCAAGTTACACTCAGGAAGCAGGTGAAGCACATACAATTTTACACTGACACAGCATGGCGGTGAACCCAAAGTGACCAAGTTACACTCAGGTAGCAGGTGAAGCACATAAAATTTTACACTGACATAGCATGGCGGTGACACCACCAATGCCTTGGTCAGACTGACATTGCAGTCAAATGGCTGTAGGTGAGCCTTCCAAAAAATTGTTTAGGAGTGTCTGTAGTTGACCCTCCTGTAAAATTGTTTTTGAGTGTGTGTAGTTGACGCTCCTAAAAAATTTATTGGAGAGAGGGCCTGTAGGTGGCCCTCCGTAAACATTGTTTGTTAAGAGCGCCAGTTGGCCCTAAGAAACATTGCCTGTTGGCTCAGCGTTTGTGTTCCAAGAGGAGGAGGAGGAGGAGGAGAGGAGAGGATACATAAAGAATCTTCATGTTGAGCTGCTTTCCTCCGGTGGAGATTTGCATTCCGGTGAAATCCAGGCTTTATTCATTTCAATAAGCGTCAGTCTGTCAGCGCTGTCAGTTGACAGGCGTGTACGCTTATCAGTGATGATGCCACCAGCTGCACTGAAGACCCGCTCTGACAACACGCTAGCGGCAGGGCTGGCCAGCACCTCCAAGGCGCACAGCGCCAGTTCGGGCGACGTGTCCAGCTTTGCAACCCAGTAGTTGAATGGAGCAGAGTGATCACGCAGGTTGTTGGTATGGTCACCTAGGTACTCCCTCACCATCTTTCTGAACAGCTCCCACCTACTGGGGGACGGGTGACATAGTCTTGCTGGGGTGCCATAAAACTTGCAAAGGCCTTGGAGAGTGTTCCCCTGCCAGTGCTTGACAAGCTGCCTGCTCCCCTCCTCTCCCCCGCTAGTTGGCCCACAGAACTACGTCCTCTGCCGCTAGCGGTGTCAGATGGGAAGGATAGTTTCAGCTTGTGCACTAGGGACTGTTGATATTGATTCACTCTCATACTCCTTTCCTCTACAGGAATGAGAGTGGAAAAGTTCTGCTTGTACCTGGGGTCCAGGAGGGTGAACACCCAGTAATCGGTGTTGTCAAAAATGCTTCTAACACAAAGGGTCACGGGAAAGGCAGCCTAACATGAAGTCAGCCATGTGCACCAGAGTCCGAACACGCAATAATCTCTTCAATAGGCTGACTCTCCATTTCCTCCTCCTCCTCCAACTCCTCCTCTTTAGCCCATACACGCTCAAAAGATAAGAAGGAATGAGCATAGGTACCCTCTTCAGTCTCGCCAACAGTCTCCTTTTCTAACTCCTCTTCCTCCTCATCCTCCTCCTCCTCGAATTTGCGCTGAGAAACAGACCTGGTCTGGCTATCAAGCAACATATCTTCTTCCCCCATCTCCTGTGACAAGCGCAAAGCCTCTGACTTCATGCTGAGCAGTGACTTTTTCAGCAGACAAAGCAGCGGGATGGTGACGATGATAATGGCGGCATCGCCACTGACCATCTATGTTGACTCCTCAAAGTTCCTTAACACCTGACAGATATCAGACATCCACGTCTACTCCTCATTGTACACTTGAAGAAGCTGACTAACCTGACTACCAGTTCTTGTGGAAGTTGTCATCTGGCAGTCTACAATTGCTCCGCGCTGCTTGTAAACCCTGGGTAACGTGTGTAATGTGGAATTCCATTGTGTGGGCACGTCGCACAACAGTCAGTGAGCAGTCAGTTGTAAGCGCCAATGCACTGCCCTGAGAGTGCCAGCATCTGTGGTTGACTTGCGGAAATGCGCACAGATCCGTCGCACCTTGGTGAGCAAATCAGACAAATTGGGGTAGGTCTTGAGGAACTGCTGAACCACAAGATTGAACACGTGGGCCAGGCAGGTTTTATATGCAGTGTTTATATGGGTTGTTGTTACTTTGGGAAATAGTATTGGTGTATAATGGCACATGTGTGAGCCCGCCGAGTTGCAGAGCCGCCACCAGGTTACGCCACACACAACCATGCCTGGTTTGAGTTTCAGCAGCACCAGCCAAAGATCGGTCTGCGCCGTGATGCCCTGTAACAGCTCTTGGGCGGTGTGCCTCTTGTCACCTAAGCTCAGCAGTTGTTGCGCCGCTTGTTGGAGCTTACCCACGGCAGTTCTGCTGCACCTAGAGCTACTGACTGAAGGCGCCGTGCTCACAGATTGTATTTGAGAGTAGGAGGAGGAGGAGGAGGAGGGGTTGGAGGAAGAGGCATAATAAGTCTCAGAAACTGTGACCAAGGTGGGCCCCGCAATCCTCGGTGTGGGCAGTACATGAGCGGCCCCAGGGTCAGACTCGGTCCTAGCCTCCACCAAGTTAACCCAATGTGTCATCAGGGAGATATAGTGTCCCTGCCCGCCAGCACTTGTCCATGTGTCCATGGGTAGGTGGACCTTCTCAGTAACCGCATTGGTCAGGGCACGGATGATGTTCTCTGACACGTGCTGGTGTAGAGCTGGGACGGCACATCCTGAAAAATAGTGGGGGACCAAGTACCGAGGGACAGCCACCGCCATCAGGTTGCGGAAAGCCTCAGTCTCTACCAGTTTATATTGCAGCATCTCCAGGCTCAGCAGTTTGAAAATGTGCATGTGGGTGGGTGGAATTGTATTTCCGTTTGCGCTTGTGCTCCAATGTCTGATGCAAAGACAGCTGAAGGCTGCACTGGGACTCATTGGTGTAGGGTGTGGAGGATCGTGGAGATGAAGGGGTGGTTGTAGGGCTGAAGGCGCTCATGCCGGGGTCCTGGGCGGGGGGTTGACTCGCAAAGCCAGCATGTGACACAGGGGAAGGAGCAGTGGTGTGATCCGCAGGAGGTGAACGGCCTTGGTTCCATTGAGTCGTGTGTTTAGCACTCATATGCCTACGCATGCTGGTAGTGGTGGCTCCCCTGCTGATCCTGGTGTGGCACAGGTTGCACACCACAGTCCGTCGGTCATCCTCACTTTCTTTAAAGAACCTCCAGACTTGCGAACATCTAGGCCTCGGCACGGGAGCTTCACTCCATAAAACAGTTGCTGATCTACTTGCTCTGGCCCCGCTTCTCCCTCTGGCCACCCCACTGCCTCTTCCAACCTGTTCTGGTGCTGCACTTGCCTCCCCCTCAGAAGCACTGTCTTGACTAGGCTTACCAACCCAGTTCGGGTCAGTCACCTCATCATCCACCTGCTCTTCCTCCGATTCCTCACTCTGCTGCCCCCTGGGACTTACTGCCCTGACAACAACATCAATGTCTGACAACCGTGTCTCATCATCATCCGACACCTCTTGACGCACTACTTGCACTAAGTCCACACTCTCATCACCCACAGACTACGAAAGTTCTAAATTTTTTTTTTAGACGTTTGTGTCTCTGGGTAGGGTCCTGAAAAGACTTCCTGTGAGTATGCCGGATCTGAATCCATATTTTCCATGGGGGGCAGGCTGGGGGGGAAGGAGGTTGAGCTGGAGGAGCCAGAGGTCTACTCCCTTGGCTAAAGTGGGTGGACTGTGTGGAAGACTGGGTGGTGAATAAATTACTGGACACATTATCCGCTATCCAAGTTATCACCTGTTCGCACTGTTGTGGTTTCAATAGTGGTGTACCACGTGACCTTGTAAGTTGCGAGATGAAGCTAGGGAGCGAAACTCTATGGCGTTCCACTGCTCCCTCATCAGTAGGTACTGTGTCACCCTGCTCAGGACCACGGCCTCTGCCCCCCTACATCACTTGGACACCCACGTCCTTGACCCTTAGCCCTTGGGTTCAACATTTTGTGTAATTACTAAACTGTCAAATTAATATCTGAGGCCAAAAACGTATTCTCTAGACTGCGGATAGTGTACCACACACCACATAATTTTTCACTGGACTGTATTAAATGTATCTGAGAGAAGAAACATATTCTCTAGACTGCCGCTAGTGTAACGCACACCACACAATTTTTCACTGCACTGTAGGATATATGAATGAGAGAAAAAATGTATATTTTCTAGACTCTGGCTAGTGTGCAGCACACAACAGAATTTTGCACTGCACTCTAGGATATATGAATGAGAGAAAAAAATGTATATTTTCTAGACTCCGGCTAGTGTGCAGCACATGACAGAATTATGTACTGCACTGTAGGATATATAACTGAGAGAAAAAACGTATACCCTAGACTGACGCTACTGTACAGCACACAACATAATTGTTCACTGGACTGTAATATATATAACTGAGAGAAAAAACGTATTCCCTAGACTGCACTACAGATCTCAGCAAGCCAAGGTACAGCAGCAGCAAAAATGAGTACTGAGAGGACTTTGGGCAATTTCTTTTGGGTCTTTGTGGACCACATGCTGTCCCTTCTGCCACCAGTCGCTGTGCACAGTGTGCAGCCAAGATGGCGGTAGCTGCACTACAAGTCCCAGCCAGCAGCCGAGAGGAGGCCAAAAAAAAGGTCGTTGTAGCCCTTAGAAGGACCGTTCTTTGTGGATGATTCCTGCCTAACCACATTCTAATTTCACGCCCTAACAGTGTGCAGCCAAGATGGCGGTAGCTGCACTACAAGTCCCAGCCAGCAGCCAGGAGGAGAAAAAAAAGGTGCTTGTAGCCTTTAAAAAGGCTGTTGGGTTCTTTGTGGGTGATTCCTGCCTAACCAACATATAAATTGAGGCCCTAACACTCTCCCTGACAGACAGCAGCTCTATCCCTAATCTCATGCAGGCGGCGTCTGACGTTCACCGCCATGCTGTGTCAGGGTAAATTTTTGGGTGGTTCACCTGCTACCTCAATCTAACTTGGTCACCAAGCTGTCAGCACACTGTGTCAGGCTTATGCCTGCGTCGTGGGGTGGGGGATAGGACAGCAGTGCCATCATGGGCAGTGGTGTCACCCGCAGTCGGTGATGGACCTTCGTTGCACCTAGTTGGGTGCTTTACTAACATGTGATGGACATGTGCCTTGCCCATCTTGGTCTGGGTCAGCACAATTGTCTTGAGGGTCACCACCAGGCTGTTGCCCAGAATTTGGCATAATGGTACGATTAGGCAGCCTCAGAGGCATCCATGCATGCTGCCCCTGCTGTTTCCTGTCCATTTCCGTGGTGTTTCCATCATTTTCTGAGGTTTCCAGGTTTTCACGCAACCTTCCCTATGCAGAGCTCCGGTCCCCTGCAAAAAATGCTCGAGTCTCCCATTGACTTCAATGGGGTTCGTTATTCGAAACGAGCACCCGAGCATCGGGAAAAATTCAACTCGAATAACGAGCACCCGAGCATTTTAGTGATCGCTCATCTCTAAGCCTAAACTATAAAGAGCTCTTTTCAACCATAAAATATGAAAACAGTAATATTTGAGTATTATGTTAGTGGGAGGCTGAAAATGAACTTAGATTATGCTATACAGTATCATTTTCACATCAAGGAGTACTTTGTGGGCCACAGGTCTGTGAAACGGTCTTACCTGCCTCAAGCCCGTCACAGCCTATACGTGGGGATCAGGTAGAATATACCCCCATGGCATCCCTGAAAGGCCCCTTTGCTACCAGGATAAAGTTATTGTCAAATCCCCTGGTACCTGCATCTCTAGCCAAGACCTGGCCGGATGATCCAGCAGCCGCAGGACGCATGCGCTGCCTACAGGAGTCACCAGATGGCACCCTCCATTTCAGAGAGAAGCCATAGCTGGAGCCTCTGATCCCTGGATTGCCACCACCACCACAGTCCTTTCACCTGGGTCAGCTGACAACATGATCCTTCACTTTCCAGCCCACAGTGATCCGGTACCAGCTACCATGGAAAATGAACTCAGCAGCAGCCAGGGGAGCTGGTGGTTCTTCCTTGCCTGAACCACTGCAGCCAGAAGTCCTTACCCCTTCTGTCCCGGCAGGAGGATCCAGAAAGGTGAAGGCTCAAGTGCCAGAAGTGCTCACCAGTGTGACCACCACCCAGACAAGTTCAAATTCTAGCATCAGAGGGCAGTGGAGCTCAACCACGGCAGCCAGCGTGGCCTACAGGAGGCAGGAGCATCCTCTTATGCCCCTCAACAGCAGTAGCAGCGAGAAGGACTTCAGGTCCCTCATCTGAGGAACCCTTATACAACTAGCTGTTTCTGTCTGGCTGATTTAAAGGACACCTTATGGTCTGGACCTATGGGAGCCACAACATTGACTGCACCTGACGGGTGAAAGCTAGTTGGCACTTGTTTTTAATTTATCTTGTTTTTATTGCCCCTGTTTGACTATCATCCAGATGGACATGGCTTGTCAAGACTCCCCCCATTCTGCAGAAAATTCCCAGTTGTGCCTAAGCGCACCTATTTTCCTTTTTACCTCCTTCTCAAGTTATTTGAGAGCCCCCTTTGCAAAAAAGGTTTCTCTATTTGCTGCTATTTTATATTATCCATGTGGATTACACGTTACCTGTTTGGATTACAAAATTACCTCACGTGGATTACAATTGAATTTTGGACTATGTGTTCCAGTGCTTTATGCCAAGAAGCCAAGAAAAGAGACTCAAACGTTTATCTAAGCCTATTATGCTTGCAAATGTGAAATTGGTTGCACTAAAATGTTTGCATAATTCTGTCTTTGCAGTATTTTAACAATAATGTTTTTACAGGTGCAGCAACGTTCAAGCACTTTAGCCCATTGTGTGTATTCTTTTTCAGGTACTGCAATGTGTCCTATTATGCACTTATTGTATGGTGTGTTTGGTAAATTATGCACTTAGCCGGATAGCTAGCACCTTACTTTTTTAGCTCATATGGACTACCTCTGAGGACCGTATGCCGCTTAAAATGTATGATTGTAATTTGTGCAGGAATGTTTGCAAAACAAAGATTATTTTTTAACGCAACTTCGACCGAATAAATTTGTATTAAGAACAAATCTTGTTATAAATTCTTCAATTATTCGCCAAAGCAAATTTTTGAAGATTCGTTCATCTCTAGCTTTGACTAAATGGGTAAATAGTATTTCTCCTCATTGTCTTCAAAAGTCAAGAAATGCACTGTAAAGAGATTTTATGTAAAATTTCATGCAGCATGAAACAGAGCAATCTTGCTTGAAGATCTTGGTAAAAATCCAGTGCGTGTGATGACATCATCAGGATTTTGCACCAGATCTTCAAGCAAGATGGCAGCGGAGGGCTGTCTCTAGCAAATGGAAACGATAAGTATAATTTTTTTTTTATTTATTTTTTTTTAACACCAGATTATTGCTATCAGATGTCACGATCGTGTATGTTACAATGACATGGATGGCGCAATTTCCACTTCTTGTCATTGCACCCACTACTTACAAAGAAATGCGCTTAGACCCAAATATTTGAAAAAAAATCTGATTCGGTAGAATAAAAAAGTCTGCAGCTTCTTTTGGGAGAACCAGGGAGTGAAGAAGAGACAGAGAGAGAGAGAGAAAGAGAAGATCTTCCAGGCATCTCCTCCAGATACCTTATTTGATTCTGTTAACATCAGTTTGTACTTAAATCTAATTTCTTGACTGATTCAGTCGAATTTATCAAATGCTGTTTGATAAATGTAGTGAGTCTTTAAACAGGATACGTCTGTATAGAAATGTTACTCCACCCCCTCTAACTGGAGTTAGACTGTGCCTTTGTTTTTGCCACCTTTTAAAAAAGTCACAGTGATAAATCTGGAGTGAAACTAATTATGATACATAAGCACACATTTTCCCACCGACGTTTCAAAACTGGAGTGAGCAAATTGTCGCAAAATGTTTGTGCCAATATACCCACCAAGCCCTGTATTGTAACTCTTTGAAGCAGGAATTTTGGAGTACATGATTTGATAATCTCCCTCCTTAGATAAACTGAAGGTCACCCACCATTGATCCAAATTTACCCTAAAAAGTGAACCCTAGCTCCTATATTTACATGTCCTTATTCAAGCCTATCCTATTGCCTTGCTTTTCCAAGCCTTTTCTATTCCATGGTTATCTTACATAATGAGTGATGTGAGTTGATGCAGAATGAAAGCTAAAAATGTCTATATTTTCCATTATACTTGTGATATAGAAGTAAGGCATGATAATATTGAAGTCTCCTACAAATGAATGATTCATATAGACATTTGAAAGGCTAATGCAAATAAATGTGTAGTCAGATTAGTTAAAAACTTTAAGACATTATTACTGTCAAAAAACATACCTAGTGTAACTTACCTAATACTGCGTCTGGCAACTAGAGGATAACGAAAATATAAAAGCATTGTATTTTTGACAGAAAACTGAACAACTACAACCTTATGAATTAAAAAGTGCAAACCTCCTGGTATTGTAAAAATTCTTAGTGGTGGGTGAAGTTTAATTGTCTGTCTGGCTCACTTCCAAACCCTGTTGTTATGTAAGCACTTGAGAACCACATTGCTACAAAATACTTTAAATTGAACATGTTATCCTGGAAATTCATAATGAAATGTTACCCACTTTTCACTATGTTGAATAAAATTACATAATAGTAAAAAATTAAATTTTCCCCCTTCCAACAAGTATCAAATATATTTCTAGATTCATCTTGTTGTCTACCATATGACATTATTAATTTGAATTAAAAACCTTAGTGTGTTAAATTACAGACTTAAGACCCTGTTGAGAACATAAATGACTGAAAAAGAATTAGTTCCAATATTAGGGAAATATGCCTGTGGCTGGAAGCATTACAATATTCATATTGCTCATAAATCATGATATCCTTTAATGCAATGTAGAAAATGTACTGCACACAATAATATAGGCATGGGAAAAAATAATAACAAAATTATTCTTTTTCTTTTCTAATATTATAATGAGGAAAATATACATTTCTTAAAGGGGTTGTCTGGTTTCAAGAGGAAGGCAGGAGACTAACCTGCTATAAAGAACAGTATCCTGTGCTGTCGCTCGTTTTTCCAGCAGAGATTTTTGTGTCCCAGGTGCAGTAGTGAAGTCACTTCAACAACACATAACCTCTACAGTGCAGTAAAGAAGGCAGTGATTGGCTGCAGTGGTTATGTATTGTCAACATGATCTCACCACTGCAGTAGGGAAATCAGAGACATTGCTGGGACAAAACAGAGGCATGAAATTTGAAAGGTAAATAATTATTAATGTATTTGTTTGTTTATTTATTTATTCATGTATTTATTTATTATTACAGGTCAATTCCTTGAGTTGTCCTGCTTTCTCTTGAAACCAAACTGCCCCTTTAATTTGTATTCTCAAAAATTAATTTTAGACTCTACAAAGTCATTACTTGATGCCATTTATTTTCATATTTAAGTAGAAACTTAAAAGTCCAAAGAAATGTCTGCAGGGGGTGTGGCTTGCCTCTGGGAGAGAAAGACGGCCATCCTGTGAGCTCTCCCAAAGAAGAAGAATCGCCATCTAACCGATCCTAGCATCTGGATCACCAAATAGATGCCCTGAATGGAATCATCTTTGACCGGCAACAAGATCAAGCACGGTCTGGAGAAGTTAGGTGCAGTGGGACCGGCAAAATAAATCTGCGGCCCACAGTGAGTGCGCGACACGGATTTTCCAGAAAACCTCCGGCCGCCCTACAACACAGAGCTTACCTGGAAGCCCATCCATCAACTCCCGGAGCCCGACCCAAACGAGAGGGTCACTGAGGACTTACTCCATAGGGCCTTGTTTTGCAAGTGGATGCGACGCGGGGGAGATTGGCAGAGTGACTGCCATTCCACTACGCCGTGTGGTTCTGCCATTACTCACAGGCCAGAAAAAACAACAGCCCGGACAATTCACCTGTCAGAGCACAAACCTTTCCTTTTGTATCCTGAGAGAGGACCTGAGGAGCGAGTCCTAATAAGTGCAGTGCTATAGTGGAGGGGTCCCCCAGCAAGACACACAGGGTTGAAGACCATCAGCCCCCTTCAAAGTACAAGTGCCCATAGGAGACTACCCTCAGCCAGCCTCCAAAGTTCCTTTTACTTGCCAGGACTCTGCACAGCAGCGGATCCCTCATCACGTGGCGACCGCCATCTTCAGATATAAAGTCCTGTGCTCCGAACCGTGAGTCTTCTTCCCCTTAGTGGGAGAGCCAGACCTCCATCCCCCCCTTTATTTTGTCCTTTCACTAAACCTTGTTTTTTTCCTCAGTCTGCTCTATCATACTTCTTATTCTCACTCAGTTTTTAATAGGCTTGGAGGCCCACAACCCCCTCATAAAAAGCTAAAACCTCCCTGAAAGCAGGTCCAAAAGACTTTTATATTAAGTTCCACCAGGACTGCCTCCTCATGTTTATTAAGCTTCTCTGAAATACAACAATAAGCCCAGTTGCTGACTAGGCAATACAGAACTGCTGCACTATCACAAAGAGCTACTGCTCCTTTTTTCCCCCTTTCTTTCTTTTCTTGCTCGTTAATGTAACTACATATCTCTGTATGTGAGCTCAACCTCATATACAACAGAGCAGTTTCTACAGTAATACTCTAATATCCTGTCTCATGCTACCATAGACGTGTACTGACTTTTCATTCTGATGAATGGGTGATTCCAAATAATTAAAGGGGTCCAAGATCAACAGCACATATGATGAAAGTTGGGAGATACAAGGGCTACAGCCAAGAAGCGCTCATGCACAAAAAGAGCTCTATTTCCTTCTCACAATCCGACCTTAAAAGATACATGATGAAAAAGAGTCAAGCCAACCCGGGGGCTCCATCCTCCACCCCCAAAAGCAACACACAAAGACAGATATCTGTCCAACCAGAGAGAGAAAGTGAAGAGGAAGACTCGATTGATGTCAATGCTGATCTCCCCATCTCCAGATCTTTTATATCTCAAGCACTAAAGCCCTCAACCCAGTCCTTGAAGAACTTTCTGAAATCAAAAAAGAGATGAGACAGATTGGGCAGAGGGTAGAGTCACTAGAATCCACACAAGAGGCGCTCACAAGCTACACTCAAAAAAATTTAGATACTCTTGCTACCTACCAAAGACATATCAACTACTTGTATGAGTATATTGAAGACCAGGACAATAGGGGCAGATGCAATAATATACGCATCAGAGGAGTGCCTGAATCAGTAGCCCCTGAGGCGGTACCAAAAGCAGTGATGGAAATTTGCAAGTCACTTTTGGGAGAAAATTGCCCTGACCCCATTATTATTGAAAGAGCACATCGTGCATTGCGCCCTAAGACAAAACCAAATGAATCTCCTAGAGACATAATATGCAAACTCCTAAATTTCACACAAAACGAACAGGTGATGAAGAAAGCTAGAGAAAGCGAACAGATAGAATATGAAGGTTAACCTATCCTTCTTTCCCAAGATCTTGCCCCTGCCACTTAAAACAAAAGGCGAATACTCAAGCCGTTAACAGACTACCTGAGATACAAACGAATTCCCTTCCGTTGGCTATTCCCATTCGGGATGTTGATTACAGCGAAGGACAAAAAATATGTCATTAGAACACCAAAAGATCTTCCCGAGATCCTTGCTGCTCTAGAGATTGAAGATGTGGACATTCCAGACTGGTCAGCCACAAATGATATCTGCATCCCATCGGAAATCACTTCACCTACACCTTGGGAAACTGTCACATATGGCAAACCTCAGAGAACAAAGAAAAAGCAAGGGAAGCTAACCCCTAGATGTCTCATCACAGAAAATGACTGATATACCACCAGGGAATAACTGAGTCTTCAATTTACAGATGGAGAGTCTTCTCTCAATAGTTATTAGCCTTTCTTTAAAGATAGCTTAAACTAAGGGTGCCTATATATCCATACCTCGGTTATCTGCAATACCAGAATGTGACTCCATTTGCCTTAGAGTTTGAATGTTCGGCACCTTCACATATGTCCTTTTTCTTTTTTTAAAATATTACCCTTTCAGGTTAACTTATGGTAGTTAATTGTTTATGTTATCTCAACATTTAATCTCTTTAGAGCTATATACTTTTCAGACCCTGCCCAGAAAAGTGGACCCCCTCAGGTCCTTATCAGGGACCATAAATGTCCCTGTGTTACCTACAAAATGGAGGATTGTTTATATTAACTGCTATTTCTGTTTTTCTGTATTGTTTTGTAGCCTTACCTCCCTCCCTCTTACCCTCCCTACCTATCCCGCCCAGGCATCTGGAAATTCTCCGCCTTCGAGAATTGCAAATACTTGTGAGTATGCGTTCATTTACACCCACACCCTGAATATATACTATGGCTGAAATAATAGTAGCTACATATAATGTGAGAGGATTAAAAACCCCAGCTAAAAGGGGCCAAATACTCAGACACTTCCACAAAGAGTAAGTACAGATATTATTTACTCAAGAGACACATTTCAAACACAATAAGATACCAGTCCTTTCAAGATCTCATTATAATTTATGGTTCCATAGCTCATCAGATCACTCAAATAAACTAGGAGTGAGTATTGGGATTCATAAACATACCAACTTCTCCTTGATAGACCATAAATCGGACCCAGGAGGACATTTTATTTTAGTGAAAACAAAGATAGGCTCCCAATTATTTACACTAGTCAACATATATGCACCCAATACAGCCCAATGGACTTGGTTTGAGAACATTTGGCCTCAAATAGAAGTATCTAGTGAAGGCTTGATGATTGTAGCTGGAGATTTTAACATCTCGCTCAATCCCCACTTAGATGCATCAAAAGGAAAATCGAAGATCCCCAAGAAATCCCTAAATAGCATAAAAAACTTCTTCACAAAAGCGCGCTAATAGATGTTTGGCGATCCCTAAACCCAGACTCAAAAGAATACACACATTACTCTTCTCCACATAATAGCCACAGATTAGACTATATATTTCTCCCAGCGTCCCATATTCACTTGGTAACAGAAGCCCACATAGGCTCTATAGTTCACTCCGATCATTCTCCCATTTAAAATACTAAATTCATGTGCTAAACAATTTGTGTGGCGATTGAATGAAACCATGCTCGATAGCCAGTGAAAGATAAAATACAAAAAAAACTGATAGAATATTTCTTCATTAACACAGCAGCAGATACTGCCCCTCATATAATTTGTGAGGCACATAAATCAGTAATTCGAGGAGAGTTTATCTCTGTAGCCTCGCATCTAAATAAAAGCAGGAAAGTGAAAATTGCTGAGTTATATCAAAAAATATCCAAATTACAGCAGATGCATAAACGCACACGTAATAAGCAACACCTATCAGATCTCACGACAGCCAGGAACGACCTTAAGGAGATTTTAAACACCCAATCCGCCAAAATATACTTTTCCTTAAAACATAAGTTCTTTGCACATGGAAATAAACCTACCAAATTTATGCTAGCTCTTTTGAAACAACGGAAACGTAAGTCTCGTATCATGGCCATTGTACAAGAAGATAAATCGTTAAGTGTAGATGATCCCAAAATAGCAGCCGCTTTTCACAAGTTCTACACCGAACTATATAACCTAAACATATCAGACTCAGAAGAAGTTAAATCCAAAAAACTCATTGCCACACAAGAGTTCCTAGACAAACTTCACCTACAAACTCTTACTTCAGACCAAGCTAATGTTTTTTGTGCCCCCATTTCCACACAAGAGATTATTACAACACTGAAACAAATGGATAAAGGTAAATGACCCGGACCTGATGGATTGCCACTACTGTATTATTCTACCTTCAAAGACATTCTGTTACCTCATATGCTTCAA
Source organism: Rhinella marina (assembly GCA_900303285.1). Taxonomy (NCBI): domain Eukaryota; kingdom Metazoa; phylum Chordata; class Amphibia; order Anura; family Bufonidae; genus Rhinella; species Rhinella marina. The sequence goes on from ONZH01013640.1 coordinate 86,002, forward strand.
ACCTTCAACGCTGCCCTTTCTGGCATTCCGTTTCCTCCACAGTCCTTAAATGCCCATATTACGCTAATACATAAACCTCAAAAAAATCCAACACTATGTTCTAGCTATAGACCCATATCGCTATTAAATTTAGACTTAAAAATATTTGCCAGGACATTGCCCTCCAGAACAAAACCACTATTAGCAGACCTAATACATCCTGACCAGACAGGATTCATCCCCGGCAGAGAAGGCAAAGACAATACTTATAAAGTATTAAACTCCATAGACGTAGTGAAAAAAAAGGAATAGCTCTATAGTTCTATTAGGTAAAGATGCAGAACAGGAGTTTGATAGAGTAGCATGGCCTTTTATCAAACATGCCATGTTCAAGTTTGGCTTTCCACACCCCTTTGTCAGAACGATATTCAAAATGTATGAGGCTCCGAGCGCTAACATTATGGTTAACGACATTCTTTCAAAACCAGTCAAAATCAATAATGGAACAAGACAAGGCTGCCCCTATCCCCAATCTTATTTATTCTCACAGAGCAACCCCTTTTGCAACACATTCGCCAACATTCTGATATAAGTGGACTTCCATGTAAGGGACTAGAATTCAAACAGGTTGCATATACTGACGACCTATTACTAATGATATCTAATCCCAAACAAGCCTTCCCAGCTATTATCGAAACATTCAATAGTTTCAATTAGTTCATTTCTAATTTCAAAATAAATATCACAAAATCCCAAGCCATGGGGATAAATATACCTGCTAAAAAGTTCAAAGATTTACAATCTGAATCTCCCTTTACATGGACTTCCACCTTCATAAAATTCCTAGGGGTCAACATCTCTCCAGAAACTAAAAGACTATATGAACTAAATTATCTTCCTATATTAAAATCTATGCCAGATACCTTCAATACCTGGTCTCCAACATTCTTATCATGGCTAGGTCATAGGAGCATGTTTAACTCTTTAATAATCCCAAAAATTACGTACTTGCAAGTCTTACCTATAAACCTCCCTCGTAGCTTCTTTGACTCAGTACGCAATATTAGCTCTTCCTATATTTGGGGCACTCTGAAACCCAGGCTATCTAATAGAATCTTGATGCTACCCTTTGGTAAAGGTGGAATAGGTCTCGCCTCTATACCAAGATACTATAGAGCAGTACATCTCTGCAGAATAATTGACTGGATTAGACATCCGGACCATAAGCAATGGATTCTATTAGAGAACATACTAACCGAATATCCCTTAAGAGCTTTAGGTTTCTCTAATCCACCGGATACCCCTCAAAGCTCAAAAGAGTGCACTGTATTATCGGTGACAATGAAAATTTGGAGTACACCAGTGATTAGAGAAACCTGCTCTAACTTCCCTTCCCCGCTCTTAACTCTAGGAGACTGTTTGCTCTCCTCAAAGAGTGGCTATTCTACAATGCCCTCTTCAATTTGCAATTCAAAAATTCTACTACTAGACAAGGAGGGTGCTTTTCTAGACCTGACATCACTGAAAATCAAACTACAATTAATAGACCTTAACCTCTTACAATATGAATATATAAGATCCTCAATCAAAAATGCCATATCCAAGGACAACAGACCTCTCACGCGCTCATGGTCATCCATCTTCCTGTCTGCCCCATGACATCTCTTCTGTCTCTACTAACAGAAAAATTGACAAACCTAGGCAAATCTCTGCTTAGGAACCTCTTTGTTTCATTGCTTCCAAATGGAAGTCAGAATCAGCACCTTTAATCTCTACCTGGATGGAGAAGATAGAGACTATATCTAGATTGGAAGAACTTTCGCATTGGGAGAACAGATCCCATCAGAAATATACCAAAATATGGTCGCCATGGAGAGAATGGAAACAAAGACAATAGCCCCAGACCCTAATTTGCATATCCCTTTTGAGCCTCTCTAATACAACCGTGTTGTTTTCAGTATGACATTCTAACCTCAAACATATAGCCAGATCGGTCTTAGGGTGTACTATTATAGGACAACACCACATATATACAAGACCCCCCTCCCCTTCTTTCCTCCTCCCTCCCTTTCTCCCCTGCGTTTTATGTTTGTTTTTATGTTTGTTTTATATTTTGTTAAGGTACAGGTTTAGTATTGAAACTTGACTATCACAAGAAATGTGGCTGTACTCAGCAAACAAGGTGTCAGTAGCAAATGTTAAGGAACAGTGTTATCTGTCCACTCCTTTAGGTGCACCTATCACCTGATATTTGAACATAGACAGTTCAGGGATTTATGATGTTACTTCTGTCCAACTGAATTATATGTAAACTAATAAACAGTCTTATATTTATGTAACTAATGCTGCTGATGTATAATGGATGACATGGTTTGTACACACTGCTGTTCTATGTATAGTTTAACTTAAAATCAATAAAAAAGATTTAAAAAAGAAAAAAAAAAGAAATGTAAGTCAGCATTATGAATACCACATACACTTTTTGTCAACCCATTTTTATCAAGCAATCAGCACTTTTCTTTCTACCATTGGTTTACTCAGCATATCAAACAACTGAAAACCAGATGATAATGAATTGAAAGGATTTACAACCTCTTTTGAATAGGTGACGTATGCCTCCATAATTAATATGGTCTAAAGGGCCCTTTACATGAGCTGAGAAGCAGTGATCAGGCAGTGTAAATGTACCGCCAATTATCCAATGAACGAGCAAAACGCTCGTTCATCAGTAATCTGATCATTTGTGAACATGGAAAAATGATTGTTTACCTGCAGCAGATTGTGCTGTATAAACATGATTTTCTGCCAGCAAACAACCAGTCCTTATAGGGAAGAGCAATGACACTAGCAATCACGCCCCCCCCCATACTTTGGAGGAGATCACTGCATGTAATAGCAGTGGTCTCCTCCGCTTGAGATCAGCAGATTGTTGGAAAGGAACACTTACTTCCCGACAATCTGCTGTAATATTGTCCCATGTAAATGGACCTTAAGATATAGGTTGAGTAGGTTTTTTGAGTTAGTGGTGGTTTTCCTTTATTTGCTATCGCTAAACTGTATTTCTGCATTTTAAGACAGTTATGGGTAAAATACGATTATAAACATAAACAGCTCCTTATAAAGGGAGTGATACTTGAGACTCCAAACACTAAAGATAGGGCAACCTAAACTAAGTGTAACTTTGAAGGTTATTTTTTGGTAAAACATTTTGTGGCAGATGTACTGACACTTGTTAAGTTCAAACTTAGGCTAAACAGTCAAAAATTGTGGCATATTTTTCACAGTAGTGGCTGCTGGATGATAACTCTGCCACCACCTTTAGGCTAAATTTGTGCTCGACTTTTGGTCCTGAATTTTAGCACATCTTAAGCCATAGCTCTCACCGAGTCCTTTCAGAAAATGGAACAAAAATGTCCACAACATTTAATAAATGTGGCATACACTGTTTATCGAAAATTCTCTTTTGGTTTGGGCTAGAATTCTAATGGATTTACAATAGTAAATCTGCCCCATTATTTCTAAGAAATATATCTTCTTCATTAACAGACATGCTGATTATTAATATTAATTAACTGGAAACACTCAAATCTCGACTAAAGGCAATTTATATGCATCAATATGTCAGCTTATTAAAATGCATGCAATTTTTATGTAATAGTTCTTCAACCTTTCCAACTCTCTCTGATCAGTAGTGACATTGAAATGTTCAACTTATGGCAGGTGAGTGACATATTCAAGGACCAAGAAGTGCTTTTCACAGCTGTGTCTGTCATCTTTTCAAAGAACAGAGAACCCAGAACATTTTAATATCCCTGGATACTGTATTAAAGTTGCCTACATAATTGTATTTTCATTAAAATATTAGATACATAAGTGTGCTTTATGATGCATAAGTATTTTCTGCCTCATATATACAGTAGCTACTGTTATGTTACCAGTATTGGCTTCTCTTGTGATTAACTTTATATTCTATACACATTTGTACTCTAGTTACAGTGTATTGCAGTAAAGGCCTTTGAATGGGCACATCATTACAGGCCTAATTTCTGCATAATTTCTTTTTTAGCTAATAGGATATGTAATTGTCCGCAGTGATATAAACTAGATGAGTTGGAATATTCATCTGAAATCCATGCCACTGTTTTCCGATGCAACAGAGAATGGTTGAAGTAAAACATTTTATTATATTTTATATCAAATAATAAAGAAGGAAAGTTACAAAACACTTCTCATGTCAAAAGCATCTTTGCTTAATTAAGACATTAAAACCTGAAATTAAAGAACGATTTTGACATTACATTTTATATAGAATATGTATTTCATGTTTTAGCTACCTCTATAATCAGATCAACCAGAAAGTCCCATCAGCATGTTTTTAATCACCAATTTCTGTATTCATTCAATTTTTATAGCATTCCTGAAATATTTTCATGACACAAAGTAAAATTTAAATGGAAAAGAAAAATTTCCCATTTACACAATAGACAGAGTATAGAGCTTTCCAAATACAGTATACAGTAATTACAGTATACAAGATACATTAATTCATGGCCATTATTGTGTCAGGGGATGGCATAACCTCAGATATGAACTGACCTTGTATATGTGAGCACAATTGTTTGTGAATATCATCCCCATATAAGTACCATATTTTTTAGACTATAAGACACAATGTTTTCCCTCATAAGGGAGGAAAAAATGTCAGTGTATCTTATAGTCTGAATGCTTATAATATCAGACATCATAAGCATGTAGGAGGTCTGGGGATTGATGAGGGATACGCTGTGCTGACTCTACTCAACCTTCCTAGTCTTCTTCTGGGAGCCACGCTGAACTGTGAGGTAATATATGTAAGTGTGCACTATGACCTGACACTGTGCAACATCAGGTCACCGTGCAGCAGGGGCCAGAAGAAGAGCAGGGGGTGGTGACTGGGTCTGGAGAGTGACATCAGAGTGGTACCATCTTGAGCAAGCAAGGTAAGTTTATTTATTTATTCCCCTGAGGTCTGATGGTGGTCTGATCTGAGGCTGATGGGGATCTGATCTGAGGGTGATGGGGTCTGATCTGAGGTTGATAGGGGTCTGATCTGAGGTTGATGGTGGTCTGATCAAAGGCTGATAGAGTCTGATCTGAGGCTGATGGGGGTCTGATGGAGGCTGGGGGTTTCTGATTAGGGTCTGATCTGAGGCTGATTGAGCTTGGGGATCTGATTTCGGGGTCTGATCTCAGTCTGATGAAGAATAGGGATGAAGATTTGGGATATGATCTGAAGTGTGATGAAAATATGCCCCACCTCTAAATCCTAGGTGCATCTTATAGTATGAAAAATATGGTAAATAAGATTGAGCTTCAGAGCATAAAACAACTGATATTATTACAGCTTCTGGCACTGTAAGAAACAATGCTGATTCAGCACTCAAACTAAATCAGCAAATAATGCTGAGTATGTCTATAACCCTGCTGTGGTGTAAGCATATACAGATAGGACGATCGGGGTGAAGCATATTGGATAGAGAAGGATGGGAGTATGTGACAGGCTAGATTTTAAAAATGTATTGTACTGAATTGTTTTTCAAAATGTATTGTACTGAATTGAAACAGGGATCAAACCCTGAAAATGTGAAGCCCCATAGTGGGACAAAAGTAAAAAGTAAATAAAAGTGAAAAAAAAAGTGTTTTTTTAATAATAAAAAAATAAAGATTCAAGTAAAAAAAAAGAAAAACCGCCCCTCCCCATAAAATAATGTTGTTTTTTTTTTAAAAATAAAAAATAAAAAAACACACATATTGGGTATCGCAGCGTCTGTCACCAGGTGCTCTATAAAAATATCACATGATCTACCACCTCAGGTGAATGCCGTAAAAAAAAAATAAAAAAAACTGAGCAAAAATGCCATTTTCTTCAAAAATGCTTTTATTGTGTAAAACTGAAATAAATATAAAAAGAATACATGCTAGGTATCACCACGTCTGTAATAACCTGCTCTATAAAAATATCATATGATTTATGCCCTCAGGTGAACGCCGTAAAAAAATAAAATAAAAACTGTGCCAAAAATGCAATTTTATTTGTCACCTTCATCACAAAAAGTGTAATTCCAAGCGATCAAAAAGTCATACACACCCCAAAATGGAACCAATCAAACCGTCATCTCTTTCCGCAAAAAATGACACCCTACCTAAGACAATCGGACAAAAGATGAAAAAAAATATGGCTTTCAAAAAATGGAGACACTAAAACATGATTTATTTTTCTTCAAAAAAGCTTTTATTCTGTAAAACTGAAATAAATGTAAAAAAGTAGACATATTAGGTATCGCCACGTCCGTAATTACTTCCTGTATAAAAATATTATATGACTTACCCCCTAAGGTAAACACCATAAAAAAATAAAAATAAAAACTGTGCAAAAAATGCCATTTTTTGTCACCTTTCATCGCAAAAACTGTTATAACAAGCGATCAAAAAGTCATACACACCCCAAAATGGTACCAATCAAACCGTCATCTCTTCCTCCAAATAATGAGCCCCTACATAAGATTATCGCTCAAAAATTTAAAAAAATATAGCTTTAGGAAAATAAAGATGCTAAAACATGATTTTTTTTAAATGCTTTTATCTTGAAAAACTAAAATACATTAAAAAAGTAGACATATTAGGTATTGTCACGTCCGTAAAAACCTGCTCTATAAAAATATCACATGATCTAACCCCTAAGGTGAATTTCATAAAAAAACTAAAATAAAAACTCTGCCTAAACGACCATTTTTTGGGTCACTTTGCCACATAAAGTATAATATTGAGTGATCAAAAAATCATATGTACCCAAAAATTCTACCTATAAAAACCTCAACTCATTCCACAAAAAATGAGCCCATACACAAGACGATCGACAGAAAAATAAAAGAAATGTAGCTTTTAGAACATGAAGACACAAAAACATAATTCTTGTTTTGAAAAATGCTTGACCTGAAACAACAACAAAAAAATTACACATATTTGATATTGTTGCGTCTGTATCAACCTGCTCTATAAAAGCAAAACATGATCTATCCTCTCAGGAGAACTCTGTAAAAAAAACAAAAAATAAAAACTGTGCCACAACAGCCATTTTTTTGTTACCTTGCCTCACAAAAAGCGTAATACTAAGCAATCAAAAATCATATGTACCCCAAAATAGTAGTAATAAAATTGTCACCTCATCTTGTAGTTTCCAAAATGGGGTCACTTTTTGGGAGTTTCTACTCTGGGGTGCATCAGGGGGTGTTCAATGTGACATGGCAACTTAAAATTATCCCAGCGACATCTGCCCTCCAAAATCCATATGGCATTCCTTTCCCTCTGCGCCTTGCCATGTTCCCCTACAGCAGTTTACCACCACATGTGGGGTGTTTCTGTAAACTGCAGAATCAGGGTAATAAATATTAAGTTTTCTTTGGCTGTTAACTCTTGCTGTGTTACAGGGACAATACATTAAAATGGAAAATCTGCAAAAAAAAGTGAATTTTAGAAATTTCACCTCCATTTTCCTTTCATTCTTCTGGAACACCTAAAGGGTTAACAAAGTTTGTAAAATCAGTTTTGATTAACTTGATGGATGTAGTTTCTAAAATTGGGTCATTTATGGGTGGTTTCTATTATGTAAGTGCCACAAAGTGACTTGATAACTGAACTGGTCCTTGAAAAGTGGTTTTGGAAATTTTCTAAAAACATTTTAAGAATTGCTTCTAAAATTGTAAACCTTCTAACTTCCTGAAAAATAAAATAATGTTTACAAAATGATGCCAACATGAAGTAGACATCTGGGAAATGTACAGTAACAACTATTTTATGAGGTATCACAATCTGATTTAAAAGCAGAGACATTCACATTTCAAAAATTATGAATTTTTCCAAATTTTCTGTAAATTTGGGAATTTTTTATAAATAAAGTTGAAACATATTGACTCAAATTTACTACTAACATGAAGTACAATATGTCACGAGAAAACAATCTCAGAATTGCTTAGATAAGTAAAAGCGTTCCAGAGTTACTACCACATAAAGTGAAACATGTCAGATTTGAAAAATGTAGCTTGGTCCTTAAGGTGAAAACTGGCTGTGTCTTGAAGGGGTTAAAAGAACTTGCCTCATTCACTTGACACTTCACACTATGTCACCACTACAAAGGAGACAAAGCATAGTGCAATGAGCAGGAAGCAGCACTCATATAGAGCATAGCCTCCTCTTCAAACAGCTGATCGATGATGGTGCTAGGTAACAGACCCCTGCCAATTAGATATTGATGACCAATCCTGAGTATAGATCATCAGTATAAAACCCCTGCATAACCTCTTTAAAGAATGAAACTTTGACAGAAAAAGCTTCTATCTCCTCATTTTAAAAATTGGTAGGGGTCTTAGCACCCAGACCCCCACTGATCAAATCTTTTGATATATCTCTATGACAGGAATCAGCAAGTCCTGGCACTTCTGCTGTTCTGAAACTACAACTCCAGAATCCTTTTTACTTCTGTAAGAGTTACACAAATAGCTGAGTAAGTTTGCATAAAGTCTAACTCTGAGAGGAAACCTAATGGACCCCATTGACTATAATGTGCCAAATCCATCCTTTCCATTCTCCTAAACGGAGCAGGAGAACGGAAAGGCTGATCGGTGATGTGAATGAAGCCTTAGAAGAAATGTAAAATGTATTTATTTCACATACAATCCCATTCTGGTTGAACATAAAATCAGACAACATAAAATAAACATTTGCCTACCATTTATAGAATGTATGTACAGTTAATTTAGATGAAGATCATAACAAATGTAACACATTGTAAATAGCACATACTGTAATAAGGATTACAGAAGATTATACACAAATAAGTTGGATATAGGATTTTGCATGGAAACAACTACAAATGTCAGATATTTACTAAACATAAATACAAGCTTTGGGCTATAATAATTGATTTTTGACTCATCAGTAGGAGCTAGAATACCACAACAGAGGAAAAAACAAATAAACTTGTGTTACTGTTGACAAATGAACTTTGAAATGCAGGTATATTTAATATATTTGTCTATAGGGAACATGGAAACTAAAATAGATACATACATAAGATTTCAGATTGCAATCCAGAGTTGTGGAGTGGACTGAGGCACTGGTTGTAAAATCTTTGTATAATTAGCAAGTTAATTAGGCAGTTAATTAGTTTTGATAGAATTTATATTCTTTGACATTTTTTAAATGATATCATAGCAATGCTAGTCACATCTTTTTACAATCCACATATAATGAGTGAAATGGATTAGTGGACTATGCCTCATTACCTTCAATATTATTAGGTTTTTGTCTTTTTTTAATTTATTTCAGGTTGTTTTATGAAGCCTCCTGGGTAGAAGATATTGAAATCCTATGGATTCAGCATATTCATATTACTCTGTAGATGATTTACCCATCAGTCATCTACTATCTCAGCCTGAAAATTACTAAAATGTTTAAATTTTAACTAGCAGTCTATTAGTAGTCTAGTAGTAATTATAGAAAGTGCAGAGGCTGCAGCTATATCTGAGCCTCTGTTGTGAAATAGGAGCACAAAGGACCTTTATTCCACAAGAGGAAACAAAATTATTAATAACGGTTTTCCTCAAAAGACAAGTGTATAAGTGTACAATTCTGATGTGCTATAAATGCATAGAGCAGGTTTAAGCGACAGTTGCTGGCTGTGTAATATAGCTGGCACCTAGCTGCAATGACCGGGATCAGAGATAACTAAAATCTCACTCATTTAATCCTTCAGATGCCACTGTCAATAGCAATTGTGGAATCTGATGGGGTTACAAAGAGGGATGGGGCTCCTTCTGTCCTCTGATCAGAACCCCCTCGTCAAAATTGCTGGGCTTTAATCGGTTGCTATGACAGGCCTGCCTCAGCAAACTGCCTGCTAAGCTTTGCCTGTAGGCAAAGGCAGACAGTAAAAATCCCATACACTTAAATACTGTAGTATTCTATTGCAGTCTATAGTACAAGTGATCAGAGCATTGCATGCTCAAGTCCTCAACAATTATAAAAAAGTAATAAAAATTCTAATCACACCCTTTCCTAATTTAACATACTGTTTAAAAATAAGTCACATCCAAAAATGCCATAACTATTACAATATAGATATATTTATCATGTGCTTTGAATGCCTTAACAGAAAAAGATGACTTATGTTCCATTGGATCATCTTGTCCTACACAATAAATTGAATAAAATGTGATCAGAAAGTCCTATGTAGCCCTCTAATGATACCAATAAAAACTAAAACCTGCTCCTCAAAAAGCAAGCACCCCCACAGCTCTGTAGATTAACTTAAAATCTGCTACTAACCTTCTGAATCCTCTCTTGGTAGTTTGAAACTAAGGCTACCCCTAGGTATTAAGCAGATTCCACCAGGAGTCAGGATGCATTTGCTACTAGGGACCCAGGATACATCTGCAGACTTGATAACAGAATACTGGTGCAAATATACTAGTAGCAGACCTCCCAGAATGTCCAGGGAGGTCAAGAGAAGTCAGCAAGCATGGTTAAAAAAAAAAGAAAAAAACAAGAGAAGCAAACAAAATGAATACAGTACATGAGTGGGAGAACAAATGTAAACAGAATCAGCAGCCACAACGATAATCCAAAAAGAAGCCAAAAGTAAAATAAAAGAAGTCTTAAGTAAGTCGCATAGTACAGAGCCTAGGAAAGAAAAATACCAGACAAAATACCAGGATATAGCTGACTTAAATTCTCTGCTTACCCTTGAATTAGACACAGAGACATAACCTTTTGGTTTGGTTTCTAGTCAAACTGGCAGGTCCAGCATTCAAGGATTTATCGTATCTTGCCTGTCTACTAATTCTGCTCATTGCCTCTTGATTTGACTTTTTCACTGCAACCTGGATTATGCATGTACTCAGCCTGCTTCCACCTTGGAACTGCTACCTGCACTATTTACATACTCAGCTTACCCTGACCTTGGACTGTGTTCAGACTATCATTGGTAATTTGCACCAATGTGTCTCTGACCCCCATGGGTCAACAGCCAACTAAATCAGGACTACTCCAGGAGGTAGCTGCCTGGTTGGTTCCCTGCATCAAAGTCCAGATCCCTGTTCAGGGGTTAAAGGGTGAATACCAGGGAACCGCCACAACAATGTGCTTAGATTTAATACAACGTCAAACTGGTCCATAATCATTATTCGTTACACAAAGAAAACATTTTCAATTTTTTTTATTTTTCAAGTAGTAAAACATAACTATATATTTATATGTATATTTGGTATCACTGTAATCATACTGACCTACAGAATAAAGCTGTCGTGTCATTTTTATCAAACAGTTAACAACATAAAAGTAAAACCCCAAAAACAAGGACAGAATTGCATTTTTTTCTAATTTGACCCTACAGAGAATTTTGATGTTTGATCAAAAATGTGCCCAAAGAGGTTTCATTTTTCATGTATAGCTCTTATTAGGATCCAAGAGCTTCAGTACATTCATCTAAAAAGATAATAATACCAAATTTGGGGGAGATAATTATCCATAATAACTGACTGAGTACCTAATAACGTTCAAATGAAAGAAACACATTTTTCACTTCTCTTTGACTAGAACCTGAATCTCATTGGGCCACTTGTGGTACAATGAGTTGTGGTGCAATGAGTTCTAAAACTGTCTTTGCACTTCCTATATCAAATGTGTTAGACATTATTAGACACTTAGACACTACTTCTGTCTCATTTTAGATGAGGCATGGATTATTAGAAATTGGATTTGATGTTGGTATGGATTAATTTACAAAGCTGTGTACCAAGAAAATAAAAAAAATGGAGCATCTTTTTGGAGTAATCTGAGCCAGCAAAAAGGAGATATGAAGTGAACAATAAAGCATTTTACAATGGAAACTTACAACCAGGATAGGCAGAATGTCTTAACCCACTGATGTTGGCGCTTGCTAAATTTGTACATACTACAATTATTTTAGATATCTTGGCATCAATTTAAGTCCATTGTGTGTACGGTTAAAGCATCAGACAACTCAAAGAATAACTTAACAGCAACAACCCTATCTGAATGATTTGTCGTTCTCTGTATTAAAACGATTCCTGTTGCTTGTTAATTATCTTCAAAACACCAAGCTGTAATGTTCTGAATAAGACTCCTGCTAAATAGTGCTCCTGAAGTGACAGTCTCATGACAAAGAGGCATCTGGTACCACTGTGACTAATGAATGATTGCACACAAGAGTTCATCAAAGACCATAAACTGTTGGATTGCTGGAGAATAATTCCAGCATGCTGGTAACATTTTATCTTCTGAGAGTTTCAGCACTGAAGTGGTGAATGCAAATTGCAATCAAATAGTAGGTGAGGCAATATCAGAAAACTATTTTTTCACAGTCTACTTTTAATTGGGATTTTTTATTTGACATTTTAATATATTGATTTAATAATTCCATAATTTCATGTCATGACATTTCTTAATCAACTATAAAGAAGGTAAACTCTTTAATTGCTTAATTATGGGCATTTTACAGTTTCAAATTTGTTATGGCAAGAGCCCAATAAATCCCTTGGAAAATCCACTGCTAATAGCCACCATAATTCCTTGGCAATAAAGTCTCCATTGCGTATACATATTTAGTCAGGTGTTGAAATCTGGATATAATATTATATTCAACAATATACGATAGTTTTAGTAATAAAATGACACATTTTTATAGTATGGAACCTTCCACTCATACCTATAATTTTTATGTCAAACTAATCTCTGTTCTAGGAAAGTAAAGATTTTAAATGTAAAAGTGTAAGAAAAAATACAATATGTGAGCCTTAATATTATATCTTTTCAAGTTTAATAGTAGTGATTGCTTCCAAAGTGTCAGAATATCTGTAGGGCAAGCATTAAATATCATTTTGTAATACTGTGTTGTCAAAGTATAAGTGACATAGTGTGCTAATGCCCTTTTGGTATTTCACATTCTACAGCAGCTATGGTCAAACAATACCTAAAGTATGAAAAATCTGTAATCATTGTGCAATACCAACTTAAAAAGAAAGAGTGTTCTATTAAGAGTTGACTTTCATAGACAGAAGATCTATGGGTGAGGTTGATTCTTGTACCTTGTGCTATGATTTCAGAGATTCCTTTGATTGACCCATCAGCACTTTTCTGTGCATTGACAAGCACCTGGATATCTACAAAATGTTCTAAAACAATATAAAATTAAAGAATATTATACTAAAGAAAAAGTTAACAGAGTGGGACAAAATATATATTTTGATCAGAACTCTCTAGAAGAAAAAAAAATAACCTTGTCACCCAGAGGGACCAATAAAGGTTTATATTTTCTTAAATGGGGTTCTCTGGGACTATAGATAGACATAAAATAGTCTATAAAAATGTGGTGATCTGACTGCCAGGACACTCACCTATCAGGAGAATGAAGAGGCTGTTTTGACCTGACATGTCATTATGACTGAACTGTAAGACTGAAAGAGGATCTGGGGCATATGTGATTTAATGTATGTGGCAGTAGCTTATCCCCTGGTATTTTGAAATAAACATGGATACTTGACAAGTATGCATATTTATAGAGTAGTCAGGAGAGGAAGCTATTGGCCAGAAGACCACTGATCTTATGAGTGTGGCTAGCATAGATCTCCCATAGATCTCTATTATTTTTTTTAATTTCTCTGTAGAATAGGTTAATATTATGGCTTGCCAAAATATGGCACTCAGTGTTTATTGTGATATGTATATCCTTTGTATCTATCCAAAAGTCAAATGATAATATCATCTGTGTGTTATCCCAATAAATTGTTATGATATTATCTATATTACAGAATCCAACCTATCCTGAGTTTTTAAAACCTTTGCCCAAGAGATGTACATAGGTCTGCTGTTATATAGTGACCATATGCAGTGTAGGGATCCAACTGAGTTTAACTTGATATGGCAGGTGGGCTCACATAATTCAATCCAAAAGTAACCAATCCAAAGAGTGACACTCTTTAAATTATATAATCCCTGAAATCAGTAGGCAATAGTGTTATATAACATACATGTTCTACGTACACACATAGGACACTTCCAGTGGGATGACTAAATAGGACTTGTTGTTGAAACAGATTAATAATATGGTTACTACAAAAATCATTCTGTGTATTTACATGGGCAATTGACTCTAAGAGATTTGTAAAATGCCTGTCTCTAGGTAATTTGTAAAATGGATGTCTGTATTTAGGTGATGTAAGATGGCTGCCTGTTTTTAGAGGATGTTGTAAAATCGTTAGTAAAAATTGTTAATTAAAAAAACCCACAAATAACACAGGCACAAAGATCTGCTTCTATAAATACACTGACAGACATGATGTAGAGATGCTACCACAGGTATTAATACTATGTATACCAGGGACATAGCTAGGCATGTAGATCTGGGGCCTGGAGCCCAGACTACAAGTATATTTCTCAGAATCTCTGGCCAATAGATTTATTTTTGACTGCACTTAACAGCTTATTTTAATGGTTATATTGAGCCATCAGAGGGAATTGCAGTGTGGTTCTAAATGACATTAACCAGGCGCACATTAAACCTGTAAGTAGTGGCTCCATTGTGCACTAGGCTTAAGTGCAGTGAAACCAGCCAGCAGCCATGCTGGTAGTTCAGTATGACAGCCTGAAGCAGGGTTTGGCATATCAACCAAGGACCAGAACTCAATCAGGGCAGGAGAATTTCCCCAAATAAAACTAGTGGACTCCGGAGATGCTGTTGCTTATCCTGCTCCATGTCACCAGTGATGCAGTGTGAAAGGTCTTGTGAAAATGGCCTCTGCAAGCCCAACAGCAACCACTACCTATCTGATTACATGGGACAGCAGAGAAACCTGTTACTACTGCAGGATAGCTTCATGTGTGTCCACCACCATCCTTGTATAGGACAGTATACTTATGGGACCAGTCTGTGTGTAAACCAGTATATATTGCATAAAAGAGCTGTGTATATACTGTAAGTAGAGGCTGTGTATACACTGTAAGTGGAGGATGTGCACATACTGTTAGTAAAGACTGTGTATAGACTGCTAGTGGAGGTTGTGCATAAACTGTTTGTGGAGGTTGTGTATAGACTGTTAGCAGAGGTTGTGTATGTACTGCAAGTAGAGGCTGGGTATAGACTGTTAGTGGAGGTTGTGTATATACTGCTAGTGGTGGCTGTGCATGTCTTATTACTGAAGACTATGTATATACTGTTAGTAGAGGCTGTGTATATACTGTTAGCAGTGAAGCTAAGTATATAGTGTTTGTTGGGACTGTGTATATACTGTTAGTAGAGAAGCTATGTATATACTGTTAGTGGAGGCTGTGTATATACTGTTAATGGACAGTGTGTGTATATACTGTTAATGGACAGTGTGTGTATATACTGTTAGTGGAGGCTGTGTATATACTGTTAGTGGAGGTTGTGTATATATGTACTGTTAGTTGGGGCTGTGTATATACTGTTAGTGAAGGCTGTGTATATACTATGAGTGGAGGCTGTATATATTATTAATGGGAGCTGTGTTTATGCTGTTAGTGGAGGCTGTGTATGTACTGCTAGTGGAGGCTGTGTATGTACTGTTAGTGGATGATATATATATATATATATATATATATATATATATATATATATATATACTCGGAGCAGAGTTTGTGTATATACTATTAGTGGGAGCTTTGTATATACTGTAAGTAGAGGAGCTGTGTATATACCATGAGTGAAGAGGCTAGGTATATTCTGTGAGTACAGGAGATGTGTATATACTGTGAGTAGAGGAGATGTGTATATACTGTGAGCGGAGGAGATGTGTATATACTGCAAGTGGAGGCTGTGTATATACTGGGAGTGGAGGAGCTATGTGTATGAATGAAAGGACTAGTTATATACTGTGAGTAGAGGAGATGTGTACATACTGTGGGTTGAAGGTGCATATATGCTATTGGTGTACTACGTGGAACAGCTGTTTATTATATGGAGAAACTTTATGTACATTGTGTATTTAGAGAGAGGCTACAGTTCAGATATATTAAAGGTTTACAAGCAGAATTTTAAATATACCTATTATAGAAAATTGTTGTACATCCAATTCTCTAAAAAATGAATGTAATCTCTAAAACTAGAATACTTCTTTAAATAAGTACAGTATATCATATGCTGTTTGTTTGATTCAATGTGTCCAATCCTTCACAAAAAACACACACAAGCTTTGGCTGTATGTCTAAGTTAGCACTCAGTATCCAGCATTTCTGTCACTTGGACTGACTAGCAGCTTATTTTTAGTTTCATAGACTTGGAAACAGTGCCTGTCTGTAACATTTCACATAAATCAGTGCATAGCAAACCAGGGAATTGAAAAAACAAAACAAAACAAAAAAAAAAAGTATGTACCCAAACAAATAAAATTATCACTACTCATTACAGTTGTGATTTGTACAGGTGACATGCATGACACACTGTAACAAGAAACTGCAATTTGCAAATGGCTGTAATTAATCATTGCATTCTCTATGAGGGATATTTACAAGGCACATGCTGCTTTGGATTAATCCAGAAATGCATTTTAGCTTCCTTGGAAAATGATTTTGACCTATATAAAAAGTAATAATTTACAAAGGTACAACATCTACAAAGTGTTGCTTTTTGACTATTTGCTAAGTACGCAGGTACAGTATGACACAGATAAAAAATAACAGAATAACATTTAACTGTAATGCAACAAATGTTAAAAAAACATCTAAAAATGACCCTGCTGGTAATGATGTATATTGAATCCCTGCTTATTTGACTTGGTATTCTATCTCTGTAATTGAGTGCATCATTGAATGTATTGATATTCCTGTATAAGTGCTTCATTAAGCTTTTGTAATGTAGCCATACATCATATACCTTGTGCTCCATCTACAGCTGTCTACTTTATGGGACAGAAGCAGAGCGTTGTAAATATCTAAATATCCCATTTCTCCTGTGTATCTATTTGAATGATAGTTGCACGGGAAAAGCACACCTGCATTGCTGTATTATAAATTAATTTGTCTGGTATGACATGTTAAAAATGGGGTTCAATTAGAAGTGGATAGGGCTGTAGTAGCCATCTAGAAAAAGGCAGAAATTCCTAATAGTGAAGGCAGCAATTTTGTTACACGTGAAGATTACATTCAGAGCTTATATGGCCAGACAGGACAGATCTGCCATATGATGGAACTGAATGGTGCCCAATGATTAGTTTTCCACCATGGAGCAAAATGATGAGCAAAGTTCTCTAAAATTCAATTTGACTGGCTAGAGATGAGTGAAGTTCTCTAAAATTTTTACAAAAAAATTTGCTTAGTGACGATTGTGCCGCTCCCTCTCATTAAGCCCCTCGAATGACACGTTCATTGCTGATCACAACATCTGAGATCTATTTTAAAGCATTTTAGTGTTTGCAATTCAAAAATAAAAATAATAAATTGTACTTACCTAATTCATTTGATTACAAAGAGGTATCCGTGGCCATCTTGCTGGAAGATCCAATGCAAAATCTCACCTGGCATGTGGTAACTCACGTCAGCTTGCGTGGTCATGTCATACATCAAGGTGTGGGATTTTCAAGAAAGATGGCCGCATTGTCCTCTTTATGTTCAAATGGATGAGGTAAGTATGATTTATTTAAAAAATTACTGCCATTTCAGGGAAAATGAATTCATTACCATGAAGCTTCGCTAAGAATCAAATTTTACCTGAAATTCAGATTGAAGTCCACTTTGTGAACTTGGATTCGCTCAACACTAGATGTGGCCTTAATCTTACTTAGGCTAATCACTGATGATCCTAAATATCAACTGCAACTGCACTGTAGAAGTATCTGGCAAATCTCTTGTAGCTGTGCTGCAAAGGTGATGAAGCATTATATGGCTCATATTGAAATAGGACTTTTCAATGACTTTTTTTTTTTCAGTTACTTTTCTATTTAATTCTTAGGAGTGCCAGATCTTCAAGACTGTGAGATGGTCTTTACATATACTCTCTACTGTGGGTAATAATTGAGATGCTGCCGTTGCTATTGATTGTGGCATGTAAAAGGTGAAACGTCCAGGACTTTCATTATCTCTGATCCCAGCCGTCGCAGCAGGATTTTAAGTGGTAGTAAACATCAAGGTCTTCACTACAATGATCAGGTTTATTTGCTGAAACCATAAAACCGCTTTATACTTCCTTTATAAATGGTTTATTCCCAGTTATTGGGGTTTTTTTTGGCCGGGAGAGGAGGGGGGGGGGGGGGTTGGAGTAATCTCCAGCAATCCCATAGAGAATAAATGGAGAGAAAGAGTGCATGCTTGACCTGTGTCCCCCATCCTCGAGATCAGAGGGACTCCCAGCAGATCTACCCCCATGACAAGCTAGTTATTCCCTATCCTGTAATTCTATATACTGGCCAGTGAAGCAAAAGCAGTTATTTGCTGTGATAAAAAACAAAAACTATATGGACTATTCACTTGTCAGGCACTACATTCTGCACTTTGCTGCATTCCCTCCGCAGAACTTAATCTTAGTATGTACAGTACAAGACGTAATGGCTCATGTGAATATTGTGCGGTTGAAATAAATGAATGTTATGGGAGAACATTGCATTTACAGTAACAGCCTCAATAATGCTAAATTATTTACCACATGCCATGTGGGAAGCTAAAGCATAGATAAGAATTATATCAATTAGCTTTCCAATGTAACACTGTACATTAGAAGAGGTACAAATAAGGCTCAATTATTATTATTTTCTGTAATCCATTTGTCCCGTAGTGAAAGGATTAAAGGCTCACAGCATGTAGTATTCTAAATATACATTTTTGTCTTTATTGTAGTTTTTGTTTCCCCTTTTTGTTGGTTCTGCTTCTCAGACTGGATAGATTAGCATTAATTGGACTCTCTGCTTTGCTGATTAGGAAAGCTGTTATTCTTTATTTGCTGATTAATAGCATTGTGGAAAAAAAAGCAAGTAATTGAGGTTTCTACCTATGGCTGGATTTCTCGTTATACATTCAGCATAATGGGGGAGATGTAAAGGAGTGAACCGGGAACTTAAAGTGGCCCTAGAAAAAATACTAAAAGTGGCCCCGTTTTGTAGTTGGATCCAAATTGATGGCAGGGCCAGCACAAGTAGGCAAGGCCAGAAATACCATACTGTTGCACATTATACCACCCCAACAGAACCAAATACCACAGTCCATCACAAAATACTGCCTACAGCACAAAATACATCCCGAAAAACTGTCACTGGCCGGCTCTGAGGAGGGCCCAGGTGGTCCACTGGGCACTGGCCCACTGGGAAATTTCCCTGTAAGGTCTATGGCCAATTCACCCTGGAGATATACAAATCAAAAAGTGCCATAAATCTGTCTTCTTTTTGCAATCCAATAGGTGGTGCAAAGTTAAACAAATGTGTCTCCTGACCATATATTAGACAGGATTGGTAAATCTGCTCCTGTAATTCAGCTTATAATATATGGCACTTTTTCTTTGAAACCAACTTAATAATTATGCTTATTTCTGCTGAATAATCACATCTTGCTAACTTGACCTCGATTTGTAGCAAAGCCAGACAAAAGCCATCTCATCCTGAGAATGAAGTGTCCACAATCATAAAGAAAGACAAAAATTGCCCATGCTGTACACACTTTCACACTGCTAGTATTTCATCCGTATTTTAGTAGTATTTTTAAGTCAGAGACCAGAAACCATTATACTTTTTGGCCAATTTCACGCATATTTAGTGCGAGAAATATGTTCTATGTGTTTCCCGCCCTGCTGCTTCTATGACATGGACCCACGGCATTATGATGATTGATAATGCTGTGTGTCCCTGCCCAACCTCAACTCTAATGACTCATACTGAAGGGATTATGTAAGCATGAATCATTAGAGTTAAAAGGGTTATCCCATGATTAATGTAAAAAATGAAACTCAGACAACATATAGTACCTGACAATACCTTTCTAACAAAGCTAGAACCAGCCCTGTACCTCACATGGATCTAGGGATCTCATCATTTATTGATCTGCTAAATTTATATCAAGCTGGCAGTTTAAGGGGAGTGTATGTTCTGCTGCAGCTAAGGGGTTGTGTCTCAGCTCTCCCTATCACAGCTCAGGAGGCAGTTGAAGGATTAAGCTGAGCATGTGTGGCCAAAGAAATAAGAAAAATAACAAACAGCAGGAGGTGCTATACAGATACATTTTATTGAATACCTCAGTGGTTATACAAAATTTTAACTTAAGTGCAATTACAAAAATTTTCAGATCTAGAGGCTAGTTTAAAAACTGTAAAATATTTTTCGTGGGACAACCCCTTTAAGGTTGAATCATTCAGGATGGGAAATACCTCGGACATATGGAACGTATTTCTCACAATCAATACGCTTGTGTGAAATTGGCCCTTGTAGGTTCTACTTTTGTTTTTTACTTACAATTACTGATGAAAATGTTGAGTAATACTATGAGAAAGTGGCCTAAAAGGTCCAGTTGCTGATATGTAGAGAAGAAGGTACCCCTCATTCAATTATGATTGGTGAGGTTTGATGCCTTCTTCACACATACAGTTATCCAGTACTTTTAAGCATTTGTAAAATAAAAATAACATGAATTTCAAGTTTTTAAGTGCCTTAGAAGCATTTGGGTGGTATTTTTATTTTATTTTTTTAACATTTTGTATTAACTTTTTTCTGGCATTTTTCAAGTGCCATGGAGAAGTCTATCAGAAAATATGCAAGCATGAATCCTGTTTAAAATGGTTGTCACATGAAAAATATTCTACAGTTTTCAAACCAGCACCTACTTTCGCAATTGCATGTAATTGCAAATTTTGTATAGCCATTAAGTTATTCAATGAAATATATTTGTATATAGAGCCACCTGCTGTTAGTTATTTCTTATTTATTTGATCTGCTCACTGAGAAGGCCACACATGCTTAGTTTCATCCTTTAACTGCTTCCTGAGCTGTCATAGGGAGAAAGCTCCAGCAGAAAAGACACGCCCCCTTAGCTGCAGCAGAAAAGACACTCCCCTTGAATTTTCAGCTTGAAGAGCAATGAATGGGGAGATCTCTGGATCCATGTGAGGTACAGGGCTCTTTCTAGCTTTGTTAGAAATAGATTGTCATGTACTATATGATGTCTGATTTTCATTTTTTACATTAATCATGAGATAACCCCTTTAAATGGCTTTCCAAAATTCAACTACTGATGACCTATCCTCCAGAGGAGAGGTCATCAGTATCTGATCGGTGGGGGTCACACCCAACACCCCCGCCTATCAGCTGTTTGAGAAGGTACCGTGCCACACCCTTCTCCTTGCTCACCAAGCACAGCTCTGTACATTGTCCAGCGGCTGTGCTTGGTATCGTGCTCAGCCCCGTTCACTTTAATGGGGCTGAGCTGCTCCTAGGCAATGTAACTAGTGAACATGACGTCACTGGCCTTTGAAAAGCTAAAAAAAAGGCCACGGCGCTCACGGGAGCACCGGTGTCTTCTCAAACAGCTGATCGGCGGGGGGGGCCTGGTGTCAGACCCCCACCAATCAGATACTGATGACGTATCCTGAGTTAAGTCCCGGAATATCCAAGTGTGAAAAATTCTGTTACTGAATTTTTTGTGTCTCATTTATCTGAATGGAGCTTGTAGCAATCAATGCACAAGCTGTAAAAACATGAATAGATTTTTCAGTCACAGAAATGTTGCCATCAAATACACAGCATGTGAATTCACCCTAAGGGCTCAAGCACACGGTAGTTGACTTTCTTGCTGTCTGCAAATTGCGGATCCGCAGAACATGGATACCAGCCATGTGCATTTTGTATTTTGTGGAATGGAATGGCCAGCCCCTAATAGATCAGTCCTATCCTTGTCCATAATGTGAATAGTAATAGGACATGTTCTGTTTTTTTTTTTACTGAATGGCCATGCAAATATATGGATCCGGAGTTATTTCCTTTTTTCTGTAGCCCCATTGAAAGTGAATGGTAACACATATGGGATGCAAAAAAAAATGGAACACACATTGAAAAAACAATATTCAAACTCTTGCAGCTCCCTAATCCTGATGAACTAAAAGTCTCAAGATAATGCTGTGCAGCTCTACCTGCAAGAACAGTATAGTGGCAAGTAAAGTTGATTTCCTACTTTAGTAGTCAGTACCTGATGAATGTCAGATAGCTCCTGGAAAGGGCCCATACATTTTTATGATTTTGTTGTTTTAATAGGCATGAATCTGCAAGTGAGTTATAAGAATAATAGCATTCCCAAAAAGAAATCCTAACTGCAGGGCCAAACTATTCATAGAGTTGGGGTTTGATAAATGTTCAGTATATGAAGCCAGAAAGTAGAAGAATGAATGAATGCAAGAACCATTAAGCATAATGTTGTTGCTGCTTCTTTCTTTCGCTGTGGTAAGCAGCATATAAACAAACTAGGTGAGGTCAGCTAAATTTCTAAAAATCTCTGCTGTGAACTGAATGTTCACATTATGCGGGGTATCCTTTTGAAATGTGTTTTTTTATTTTTCCCTCTCTAAATTTTTGGGTAAAATTTTGATTCAAAAGAATCAATTCGCTTGACTATACTTCTGAATACAGTACTTCATGTTTTATATTTCATTGTATGAGCTTTACATGGAGGATCATGTCAATATATCATGTTGTTTCTACTGTTTAATTATGTGCACATTTTTAAATGGCATCTGTCAGCAGATTTGTACTTACAAAACTGTCTGACCTGTTGCATGTGTTCTTGGCAGCTGAAGACATCTGTGTTGGTCCCATGTTCATATGAACCTGCATTGCTGAGAAAAATGATGTTTTAATATATGGAAATGAGCCTCTAGGTACATTTCCGTTTCATCTGGAGGCTCTGCTGTCTCTACAACTGCCGCACCCTCTCCACTTCGATTGACGGGGCAGGCAGTGAAAACATGACCACGCCTGGCCCTGTCATAGTGCAGAGGGTGCCGCAGTTGATGAGAAAGTAGAGCCTCTAGGAGTAAAGGCAACACCCCCATTGCTCCTAGAGACTAAATTCCATATTTTAAAACATAATTTTTCTCAGCAGTGAGGGCACATATGAACATGGGACCAACACAGGTCCCTTCAGCTGCCAGGGTACAAATCTGCTGAAGTGGGTGCCTTCATTGGTACAAATCTGCTGTTAGAAGCCTTTTAACAGTTATTTTGAAGGATTTCAATAAAAATGCAAGTTTTATACCAACATGTTTGGTAGTGTTGAGTGAGCACCTCTGTGCTCGTATGCTCGGGTGCTCTGGCCAAGCACTAGGGGTTGCTCGAGTGCTTGGCCGAGCACCCGAGCATAATGTTAGTCAATGGGACTAAACTAGGCACCCCCGCTTAGAAGAGGGGAGGGTGTCTGGTTAATAGAAAAAGGTCAGAATTGCGACTTCTCCTCTTTTACTTCTTTCACTCGTAAAAGTATGATAATTAACTGAATTTGTATGCATTAGCATACAAATTTGAACGCATTAGCATACAAATCCGTACGCATTAGCGTACAAATCAACATTACAGTGCGGGGAAGAGACTCGAGCATTGCGCTCGAGTACAATCAGTGTTCGGCCGAACACCGAATGTACCCGAGCATAGGCATGCTGGCTGGAAAAGCGAGTTCGGCTGAGCATGCTCGCTCAACACTAATGTTTGGTTTTTGTTTGGTTTTTGAGCACTCTTTTTCATAGGTCTAGCTGGTGTCTTTGAGTATAGTATTAGGACTTCTTTTTGTAAAACACATTGGGGGAGATTCATCATCTCCCTCCGCCAGTTTTCTGGTGTAAAAAATTTACAAACACTCTGATAGATTTATCAAAGCTGATGTAGAACGACTTAGCTGCCCATAGCAACCAATCAGATTCCACTTTTCATCCTTTTTAGCTTCTTTGGTAAATGAAAGGTGGAATCTGATTGGCTTCTATTGCCAATCAAGTTTTCCTTTATGCCAGGTTTGATAAATCTACCTCTCTGAAGTGTGGTGAGGGTGGGGAGGGGGCAGGATCACATATACCTTCATATGTGCCAGTTGGCAGCTCTGACTTGCCATAGATTTAATTCTGGCGCATGGGCTTCTGGAGGATGCACCAAATTTATGTTAAGGCCTGAGACTCATTATCAATTAGGTACATCATCCTGCATCATTTTTCTTTGACTCTGTATATGTGCACGCTCTCTGTTACTTTCAGTTACAAGTAAATAACCAGATATAGCGCAGCACACAGACTTAATTACATTTACAATAAAAATGCTTGAAGGAAACATCACATTTTATAATCTAGCTTCATTACAGATTCAGCCATGCCTAATGCACATATATTTTCCCACACACTGATAGAAATATATAGCATTTATTGCTTAGATAATTCAACTCATACCACAGTATTATTAACATAATTTTGTTTTTGGTCCTAGTCCAGAAGAATCAATGTAAAACAGGATTCTTACTATCTTCTAGACCACCAGTCAACATAGAGGTCCCTGGTCATCCGGATTCCAGCTATAGGGGTGCAGGGGTGTCACGTGCCTAACCCGGCCTTAAACGAGGTCAGATTTCAAGCCAAGGTCAATAACAATATAGCAAAATCCAAGGGTACGCTAGTGAGGCAAAAGACTAGCAAGTGGCCAGCAGGTTGCCTGTTTAAATAGGCCAGCCTGATGGGTCACATGACTTGGCCAGCGTCTCGTGACCCTGCATCCGAACAGCCCCAACCCTAAGCACCGACTCATTTGTGTTGGTGCCCACTTCTGCCCCTGCTCATTGCCTAGGGGATGGTGAATGCCGGCCGCACTAAGGAAGTGCACGCCGGGTCCTCCCGCCCCCCTGTTGCCACGAAGACAAGAATGCCGGCCGCATCCGAGGCCAGCTCCTCTATCCTTCTCCACAGTGGGATGCCGGTGGTGCTGCAGAGAGGGAGCGTGCCGCTGGCTCCCTGTTACAGGTAGGACAGCCTAGTTCAGTGGTTGACATCCTTCCCTATATGACTGTACATACAGATATATAAATAATCATTACATTAAAGACGACCTGACACTACTCCTGACTAGGAAAATAATTTTATAATTCTTATAACTACTTGTTATGGCATGCCTCTATTATTCCTACTAGAGGTTAATGAATAAATTGTGATCTGGATATTACCAGTTCAGGGTGTGTCCCTGCACAGTCTGACACGGCCCAATCAATGATGCCAATATTAGACTGTGAAAGGACAGACCCCTTTGACAGAGGGAATGGTGAACCTAGTTTTTCTCAAGTGTATGAATAATAGTGTAACATCACAGTATACAGCTATAAGAAAGGATGCTGCAAAACTGTTAATTCATAGGAAATGCAGGTAGTTGACAAAACGTGTCAGGAAAGATGACCAGTGCTCTTTAAAAGGGGTTGTATCATTTTAGTAAGTGGCATTTATCATGTAGAAAAAGTTAATACAAGGCACTTAATAATATATTATGATTGTCCATAGTGCTTCCTTTGCTGGCTGGAACCATTTTTCCATCACATTATACACTGTTTATTTTCATGGTTACGACAACCCTGCAATCCATTAGCAGTGGTCGTACTTACACACTATAGGCAAAAGCACTAGCCTATGTGCCATCACACGGTCCCAGCCACCATAGAGGCCAGTGCTTTTTCCCATATTGTGGAAGCATGACTACTTCTGATGGATTGCAGGGTGGTCGTAGCCAGGGAAACAAGCAGTTTACGTATAATGTGATGAAAAAATTAATCCAGCCAGCAAAGGAGGCAATAAGGATAATAACAATACATTAGTAAGTTGCTTGTATTAACTTCCTCTACATAATGAATGCTATTTGCTGAAGTCAGACAACTTCTTTAAGATATATTTAATGTTTCCCACAAAAATATATCATTCTTCTCAGCCCCTTCTGCTCTATAACATGTTGTTTGTATATTGTACTGCATTTTCATTGTGAAACATTATAAATCACACACAGTTAATGCAGAGTTCTGTTACAGGCTTTGTATTGGGGGCAGGAGCTTAAAGTTATGGCTTAAGCCTCGTTCACACATCTGTGCTCAAATCCGTGAGAAGGTGGTCTGTGATGGATCCGTGAAGCTGTCCGTGAAGGATCCGTGTTGGGTCCATGCGTCCATGATGGATCCGTGTTTCACCGATAATGCACAGCTGAAAAATAATTTTCAAAGCATCTCTTCCTAATGATCCATGAAACACTGATGCAACACGGTGTTGCATCCATGGTTTTCACAGACCCATAAACTGTAATAGGCATGATGGATCCGTGAACATGGACAAAATAGATCAAGCATCCATGCTAAAAACACTGACCCACGGACCATTCTAAAACACTGATGTGTGAATACACACATTAAAATGAATGGGGACGTGTGCTGTCCGTGGAGAGCGCGTACAACACACATTTGTGGAACACTGATGTGTGAATGAGGCTTGGTCTGGATCAATGACACATGTAAACGGTTAAGCATTTTTCAGTATTTGATTATGGTACAAAACAACCTAGGCCACCATTGACCAAGATGTTCTATAGTCTCTAATGCTGCCTGGGTTTATACATCGGGAAATCAGATCATCAAACAATAAAATGTGTTCACCTTACTTTATCTTGCGCTATAGAAGGATGTTCTGTTCTCGTAAGCCTGATGTACTTTTGGCAGACTTTTGTGTACGATTATGATAAACTGGCACTGTTTTTTCTTCTGATGCTCTTACTAATTGACTGTTCACTAGACTGGAGAGGTGACATGATTTAAAAGCAAATTATTTTCAGTCAACTAATTTATCTTGAGATAATGAATGTGCTGAAAATCCTCCGAAAAGAAAGTAGGGCATTGTTGTGATCCAATTTCTTACAGCAAATGATAAAGTCTTTGTTCAAGAAGTATGTGATTTGAGGAATTCAATATGAACAATAAAAGCTAATTGTAGACAATCTCTAATACTTAAATGCCATTTTCAGATTTCCTAAAGCATACATATTTTATCCAAGCAATTAAATTAGCACTGTTGACAAATTTGCATCACACTTCAGTTCTCAATATTAATGTGAAAACAACACATTTTAAACCAAGACTTAGGATGCCTTTACACATAGGTTTTTGGTGCCCTTTTTCTGCACTTTTTTATACCTTCTTTTTTTGCTGTGTTAGTGCAGTAAAAATGTGAGCTCCAGATGTTAGCTGAAGGTCTATGAGAAAAATTAGATGAAGGAAATACCACTATTTATTTGCAACTAGTATTTGGTTGTTCATTAGGAGGTATTTATTTTTTTTGTCTTTCACAATATGGGGCACCCGTGTATGAGTCTCTAAAGATGGCGCCGCTCAGCAGCTGAGCAGGCGCCAAAATAGCTGGTTGCTATTTGTGGGATAATGCCAATCACAGACCTTTAACATACCCAAGTCAATTGCCGCCATGGCACCTGAGTGGTTATTCTTTATTTACCCTCTATGGTGAATATTATAATGGGGAAAAAAATCAAAATGGCCTATTGGAAATTTTTGGGTTGCTTCACCTCTCCCCCAAAAATTACCGTATTTTTTGCTTTATAAGACATACCCAATGATAAGGTGCACCTCAGATTTTAGAGTAGGAAAAAAGGGACCTCTTTCAGACCTCTATCAGACTAAAACAAAAAACTCTGTTTAGCTCTCCTGCACCACAGCTCCTCTTTATCTCCAGCAAGTCGTGCTGCTCTGTCTTCTCCGGCCGGCGCTGCACTGTCACCTGACTGCATGCAGCGTCAGGTCATAGTGCGTGCACTACGTCCTGACGCTGTAGGGGGTCAGGTCAGTGCACCGCCTGCCCCAGCAGGAAGACAAGGTAGGGTATCTCCCCCCCCTTCCCCCATAAGATAGAAGGACCTTCTATCTTAATTCAGCAGGACCTGAGATGACATCATCGTGCTTACCACGTGTTGACGTCATTGCAAGTCCTTTTGCCGGTCCTGCAAGAAGAATTAAGAAGAAGTGGATGAGGTGAGTTTTTTTTTTAATTATCTTTAACCCCTGGATGGCCATTTTATACAGTTTTCTATCTTAAGAATGCTATTATTTTCCGTTATAAACATGTTATAACGGAAAATAATAAAGTGAAGTTCGGGTCCCCATTGACTTGAATGGGGTCTGGGTTCGAAATGAAGTTTGGGTCAAGATCGGGTCCCGAACCCGAACTTTGACCTGAAGTTTGGCTTAACCCGGCAAACCCAAACTTCCTTGGGTTCGCTCATCCCTAATTAAAACACAATAAAAACTACATAAATTTGGTACTGCACTGAGATTTAAGTTCCACTACATCACATGCAATATAAAATGGTGCCATTAGAAATTACAACCTTTCCCACAAAAAACAACCCCTCATACAACTATCTAAATGGAAAAATAAAAAAGCTATAAAAAAACAAAGGCTGGAAGTAAAAAATGAAAAAAAATTGGAAAATCACTGTGACACAGCATCCTACAGCTCTTGGTTTTTTCAGGCATTTTTACATCACCTTTATAGGAGAAAAATGCCAAGAAGAAAACCTTAGTGGGCAAACAATTACCACAAAAGGAGCAGCAAAAAAAATTATGTGGTTATTGTGGTGTTTTTATAGCCAGTGCAATTTTATATGTGTAAGTAGAGATGAGCGAATCTATTTGCCGCTTTGTATATTCGTTACGAATCTTCGTTATTTCCTACTCTGAAGCAAATCCGGATCTTTTCAGATTCGCTCCGTACGAATCTTAAATAATCTTAGATCTTTGTACGCATCTGATAATTTGTACGCTAATTCTACACCTCTGAAAATTTGTATGGTAATGCGTACGGATTCAGTTAAGTAGCGTACTTTTACTGTATGTTCGTTATTTGTGTGGAAATGTTCACAGTGGATGGGTTAGAGCGGCAAAAAGCCCGGGAAGAACCCGGTCACCTGACCTAGGGGGAAGGTCTTGATCTGATTGGCCCATAGGCTGAGTAAACAAGTTACTTCACTTGTGGTGCGCCTGCTGAGATGAGAAGAAGCTTGTGAAAGAGAGAACTGTGTTCTGTAACATATGTTGTTCAGGGCACCATTACATATATCAGGGCTAGTGCAGGGCTAGTAATATTAATCTGGCAGGGAGAGGGAGGGAGGAGACAGGGAGAGAGACAAAGACCTGATTGCCTGCCAAGTGAAAATGTCTGGCACTGGAAAACAGAAGGGTTCCAGTGGAAAGCAGAAGAGTTCCACAGAAGGGTGCCATTCTACTCCTGGTGGTCCATCACCGTAACCATATATTTAAGCTCTCCAGAGCTAAATGCTGATAAACGCCGGTATGCCATATTGAAATCTTCGCTCTGCCTCTCAGGACTATACGCCGCGGCATAGAGTCGTGCGTGCGTATTACGCAATTGCAAGACAATAGTACGCTAAGGATTCATACACACTTTGTACACTCATGCGTACATATTCAGTTAAGTAGCGTACCTTTAACAATGCTAGACTGTATATTCGATATTTGTGCGGGAATGTTCGCAGAACATGACCAGAATAACAAATATTTTTAAATGCAACTTCGACCAAATAAATTTGTATTAAGAACACATATTTTTATAAATATGTTTAATATTTACAGAAGCGAATCTTTGAAAATTTGCTCATCTCTATGTGTAAGCACTGTAAATATGTTCCTTAGCCAACAATTTATGATGCTTCTTCAATCTTTACTAAAACTGATCACAATTCAGATAATTTATTGCTAGGCCACATTAAATCATATGTGATTATTTTTCTAATTATTGTATTAACCTCAACCCAATATTAATGGTCAAATTTCCTCAACAATTAGTATCAACTAGTGAGGCCTATGAATTCAATTAAATAGAAAGGGGCTCAGACAGGTGTAACTTATTTTATTTTATTTATTTATTTTTGTTATTAGTAGCTATTTCTATAAATAATTATTTGGCTTTACATTTTCTTTATCTAACAGAAAACTGGCCTTGTCACTGATTACTAATCAGAACGCATTTATAAACTACTGTAAAAACAGTGTTGGACTGGGGTGACCAGGGCCCACCAGTAAAATTCATCCTTGGGGGCCCACTGTACAGCTACATGCAAATACTTCCTGCCCCCACAGTGGCTGGCAGCAGCAAGACACTACAAGATGACTATGATAATGAAGGTCCCTGCATCGACTTCTAGAAAGCAGGTCCCTGGGTAAAGATAATGCTGGCCGGCTTACCTCTTGCTACTTGAATGCATCTACAATAATAAACTGGGCAGTTAGCTAAATAATTTGCCCAGTTTTTTATATTAATAGGGGCTGGTTTAGATACTGTAAGCTGCCTATCTATATGTGCAGTCAGTCTACTTAAGGGGGTTGTCCAGCTTTTACTAAGTAATGGTCTATTCTCTGGATAGCCCATCACTACCTGATTGGCTTGCTTCCAACATCCTGCACACTTGCATCAGCTGTCAGTGTGTAGCTTTTTTACAATCACACAGCTATATGGCACTGTCAATCATGTTTTCTAAATTACAAAATCAGTATAGGTTTAATTTTAAAAAATGCATCTCATTCTAGCAAATACTAGCAAAAGCATCACTCGATATTTATCATACATCCCTAAATATATTACTATGTTTCACCCATGTTTTTAATAATGATTGGGCATAAAAAATTCAGGAAAATTCTCAAACACCTTTGAATTGACCAAATCTATTTCTACTTTGCTCTGAACTGACTGTTCACCCAGCTGGTCAGTTTCCAACCATATTAGGACAGAATGTAAGATTATTATGTTCTTAACACTGAGTAGAAAAAGCTGTTTAACTGATGGAAAAAGTCATTGACAAACAGAAAAAAAATTATCTTTAATCTACTAGTGGAAAGAACATAAGCTCCTGATGAGCACAAACACAAGACAACATTCAGCAGCAGACATGCTTCTGAAGTGTCAATCAGCGGTTACTTGTGTAGGACTTGTAAAGGAGAATTCTTGATTGATAAAATACATGGACTTTCTAGGCAGAACTTTACATTCAGCTTGGTAGAAAATGTCATGCTGTTATCAAAGAGCATACGATAAGATTCCTTCTGTTAAGACAAAACAACTAAGTGTAAGAGTGGCGAGAAGTGTTCTTTGCTTGGAACAGTTAATGTGCCGAGCAAGTTCTCTTTCCAGGTGCTGAAAATTGATCACGCCGTGCAACTTTTCTGCTTTGAGGAAAAAAAGAGTGCATGTAGGTTTGTGACCCTGCTGTGGAGAATTCAGAAATCAATTAGAAATGCCAACTGCACAGATTGTTTTAAAAATATACTGAGAAAGATTCAAGTTCCCTTGACTATTCGTTTAGCTTGTCCTTTATTACCATGCCAGGAATACAAAAGAACAACAGATCCCATTGCCCAATACTAAGAGCTACATGAAAGTTAGCTCTCCAACTTTATTCTGCTTATTTCATCAAGATACAACACAATTGGGCCTCATATAATTTACACAGGGCATAGAACACAACTACAGAACCTCCCAAAAATCCCACCATACACAACTGGTGGAAAGAAAATGCCCAAACATAATATCTAAAACATGTCAAGTTTATTGATAATAAATACAAATGAGTAATGACAAATATTACATACAATGACTATGGGGATAGCCAAAAAATGGGGTGACAATAACCCCTACTACAATGTGAAACCCAAGGTACCCCACCCCATACTGAATGCGCTATAATGGATTTATACCTAAAATCGCTGAACCGCAGCTACACCTATCCCGCTGCATGCCAAACAACAGCAGGTATATCAGTAAAGGTATAGCTGTCGGTCAGCCATCACATGGTTAAACAACATGCCCAAGCACCACATAACACCAATCAGTACTGGTGTATATGTATAAAGCCCGCACAAATAACACAGGGGCCGCTCCTTTCTTTGACGTCTTACTGGCGCCCTCTTGATGACGTGGCGCACATCACCCAGATTGGATGCACCGTGAGGAGAATCACCTGGGAGAATGATTTTGGCGCCATTGTGGTCTATTTAAAGGACCTCAAGTTAGTAATAGTTACCTCCTGACGAAGCCCTGCTGAGGTGAAACGCGCGTCAAGGTGTTTAGTGGTCATCTTCCCCCGTACTGTCTTGCGCTGCTATACAACATGGGTAAGCACTATGGGCTGTGCTGGGACTTTATGACATGTTGAGCCCTAATAACATGTATGGCTATCCTATGGTTGGATCTAGGGTTATTACCATCCAAATGGTGTTTAGCTCCTGTGCCCACACAAAAAGGATATGTGTATGTGCCGATAAGGGCATGTGTGTTTGAATCTTTATTATTTGTTATTTAATATTCATATTGAGTATATATCAAGACATATATCCTTTTGTGTTATTTGTGGGGGCTTTATACATATACACTAGTACTGATTGGTGTTATGTGGTGCTTGGGCATGTTGTTTAACCATGTGACGGCTGACCGACAGCTATACCTGCTGTTGTTTGGCATGCAGCGGGGTAGGTGTAGCTGCGGTTCAACGATTTTAGGTATAAATCCATTATAGCGCATTCAGTATGGGGTGGGGTACCTTGGGTTTCACATTGTAGTAGGGGTTATTGTCACCCCATTTTTTGGCTATCCCCATAGTCATTGTATGTGATATTTGTCATTACTCATTTGTATTTATTATCAATAAACTTGACATGTTTTAGATATTATGTTTGGGCATTTTCTTTCCACCAGTTGTGTATGGTGGGATTTTTGGGAGGTTCTGTTATTTCATCAAGAGTCTATTTTTTGCACAGTAATTTTTTTGTTTAGTTCACACTCAAAAATTTACAATAGGCTGTACGGAGCCGAAAAAACACCAAAGCCAATGGGTGCCTGCTGTTTCACACAGCAGACACTGAGGCTAATGTCTACGACTGGTGATAACACGGTCGCAGACATTTATCAAATCTGACCACTGCATCTGAGCATTGAAAATAGATCAGAGAAGCCGTTCATTTCTTGTGGCAGGCTCAGTCCCTATGAAAGTTTTCCACTGAGACAGCTAATTTTTATGGATCATATTATGAGGCTCAAATATTTCTAACCCCTTGACGTCCGAAACATGACAAGTTTGGAATGTGAGCCATATTCGCCAAAAATGCTCCCCCCCTTTCCATCTCCATTGACACAGATGAGAGATTTATTTTTAAGCTTTCATGCTATTATTAATATTAACCGATTCTGCCTCCATCGATATCTTGATGGAATCTGGTATGATCCCCGCAGTAACAAATCTATCTTCTTTGCTGAAACATCCCACTATACTGCCATTACTGTTCAATAAGTTCCTCTACTCATTTAAAAATCTTCTCAGGCCATTGATACCTATAAGATCACTTGGCTAAAAACCTTTATTGCGCCAAACAAAACTACAAAAAAGGTCATATCTTTTTCTTACAAATCACTCCAGATGCCATCTTCAGATGCTGTACACCCATTTGTTGTGGCATGGGAATCAGACCTTGATAGGAAGTTCACATCTTATGATTTGAAAAAACTTTTGTTAGCACCCATGCAGACTTCTAAGTGTATTAGAATGCAAAAAAATACAGATACAAAATACTGACTAGAAGTACCTCACCCCTGTGTTACTACAGAAACATAGTTCCAATTATGACCCACCCAGTTGGTACATATTATCATCTATGGTGAATATGTCCACATATCACTCCTTACTGGTCGTCCATTATACAAGATATTAATTACATTACTGGATTTTTACCTGTTCCTGTCTCCCTAAGATTTGTTTATTACATATCTTTCTAGACAAGATGCCTAAACAAACCGTATTATTAATTAAACGCCTTCTAGCTGCTAGAATACTCATTCTAACACTGTGGAAGTCCAACTCTCCTCCAACTGTTACTCAAAGGATAGATAAAGTACACTGTTTATACTGACTAGAAGAACAGGCTATTTGAGAAATGAGGAATCATGCACTATTCAGGTCCATTTGTGCTCCATGGGCATATTATCCTCCTTTGACCTTCCTTTCCATTTTCCTTTCCTCTATAGAATTACAGTGTTTTTAGCTTTTAATGCCAGGGAACTTGACTCATGTGCATTTAGCTTAATAAATGAGTATTATTCTATGTACATATTCATAGAGATACAGTTTTTTGCAATTTCCTTGATCTCTTCATCTTAACATGCCTAGGTGTACATAGATACAACATCAGCTTAGTTCTGTTATTCTCATGCACCATTGGAACCTTCTGCATTATTTGTATGCCTGTGCAACTCTGTAACTCTGTATAACATTTAATAAAAAGAATTTTGAAAAGAAATAATGTTTACTTTCTCACATTTGCTTTTGAACATTTTTTTTCTAAAAAGTAGCTTTCTGTAGGAAAAAAAAAAATTGAAATACTTCTGCCTTTACACTGAGCTCTACCAATAAGCTATATATTGTAATGATAACTTCTCACATGTTTTACAAAAGCTATCTGCGCATATGCCAAACATGGTCATAGCATTTCATTACCAGATGCAAGCAAAAAGAGTATGCTTCTGACCTTTACCTAGGCAGTATAAATTAATATACCACAAAAAAATAGAATAGCATAGTAGACTTTATTTTATTCCATCATAGCCTATAGGTGATGTATGCAATAAATGGATGCCTAACAGTGTCATTATAGTCTCAATAGGCAATGGATACCACCATTGACATAGGGGGCTATAGGGGGTGCAGAGGTAGCAGTCTCTACCAGTCCCGGGAGCCCGAGGGGGCTCAAAGACCCTTGTGCCACATAAGAAGACACCATTATTATAGGAAATGCATGCTGGTTAAGTTACTCCTCTGGCTGGAGGGAAGGGGTAAGGTCAAGAATTTGGCATGGGGGGGTTGCCATTTAAATTTTTGCTGAGGCAGCACAAGGGCTATGTGCTTCCCTGACCCTGGTCACAACGCAAGGGAAGGGGGGTCCAAGTTTAACTCTTACACCTGGGTCCATGAGCCTTTAGCTACGCCCCTGGATACCACTGTTAGGAATCTGTCACATCCTCTGTTTAAGGTATATACCAATAGCTTTTTCTGATGTATATGTAAGAACACATGATGTGCACAGGACCTTTAAAGAGTTTAGTTGAGGTTAATGGTGGGAAATTCCATAAAATAAGCATTTCTTACCTATTAGATCTGCCGCTCCAATGGCACCAGTTCAGTGTACCCACTGGTCTGCCAGACTGATATCAGATAAGTAATGCTTCTTTTAATATTTTATGTCATTTCCCACCATTGCCCAAATTTTGGTTGACCCCAAACAACCATTTTAATTAAACTATAAAAATAATGAATAATAATAATAACAACAACAGTAATAATATATGATGCATTATTTCAAGCAGATGCATGACAATTTATGGTTGATTTATTATTACACATAGGTGTCCCATTTCTGAGAATATAATCCACATCTGATAAGATTTTTCCATATTAGCAAAAAATGATACAAAACAATATTTTAAAGCAGGGACAATTTAAAACAAACAAACTAAAAAAAAAAACTAAGTAGTGAAAAATGGTATAGTAAATAATACAGTATCCAGTAATAAAATATGTTTTTACTTTTTTGGTGACAGCAGATACGAGTTATAGCATCACATTTTATGCTTAAAAAAGCTGATGAAAATTGTGATGAATTAGTCATGTCAAAGCTGTAAAAATCGCTCTAATATTGATTGATGTGTTAGTTTCATTCTTGTAGCCAGGAAAGTAGAGATTCCTTTTGCTATTTATTTTCTGGTCCAAACTATAGAAAACCTTATGTTTATTTGTTATCTGTGCCCTACGTCAGACAAATGGGGCTTTTAGGGGAAAAGTGTTTTATGATAAAATAAGAATTAAGCAGTACAACCTATTTTTTTTACAAACCTAAGAAATACAAAAGAGGTATATAGACTTTTTATAGAAGGTTATTTTATTTGAAAGGTACATTATTAGGAAAAAAACATGGCTGCTTTAGTCTAGAAACAGCATCTTACTTGTCCATGGGTTCAGGCTCAACACAACTGAAGTGAATGGGGCAGCAATAACAAATACAAGTTATGGGCAAGTGTGACTTGCCATGTTAATAGCCATGTTTTTAAGTGAATTTATTTTTAAATTTTACTTCTATCTTTATATAGATCCAAAATGTGCTGTGCAAACATAACTCACTGAGGCCCATCTGGTTTACTTATTGCAAAGTAAGAACTTTACTTGAACAAACAATTTCTTAGCAATGAATATTAATTTACATTAACGTGGCTCCAACAGTCTTCAGTTATATAAGGCTCTACTGGATGTAGACCCTAGATGGCTGCACCCCTTGTATTACCCTGATAGTGTCTCTGTCCAGAGTCTCTTCTGATTTTTAACATCCTCTTTCTAGGATTATCTGTGAAGGGTATTCTAATTCTCTCCAAGTAAACACTTCGGCTAGTTCCATACCTGCAGGTTGGTCCAGCAGAGGAATAGCCTGCCAGAGTTCACTGTATCTGGCATAGCCAGATACTGTCATGCACCTCAAGACCCGACTGACTATAATGGAATCCACCAGGGATCCAGGCAGTTTCTGTCATGAGGGTTGGGTTTTGGTCGGACAAAAACCGTGGTTTTTGTGCAGCCTAAACCCAGCGTTCATGACTGGGACTGTCTGGATCCCCACTTGATCCCACTATAATCAGTGGGGTCTGGCAGTGCATGGCAGTATCCGGCTAAGCTGGATACGAGGAAGACTGACTTGCTGTTCCTCTGTTGCAACAACACAAGTTTAGCTTTAGCACAGGTATGGAACTAGACTTAGACATTCTGAAGACTAAATGCTACTATTAGGATTTTGATAATATATCAGAATACATCTGCTTCATGTCTAATACAATGAAAAGAAGCAAGAAACAAACTTACGGTAAGATGCTTACTTCATTTTAATTTGCATTGATAATCAGTAATAATAAGTTTGTATTATTTGTAATAGCTTGTATTATTTGTAGTTTCCACTAATGATTTATTCAAAGTTGTCTGAAAGTATAGTGACCATTTAAGTCTTTTTGCTATCAATGCAATTTACCTTGCATTCATGGGCTATATAATATGCTTGTAGCTGTTATCTGAGATTTTGACCAAAGGGTTTGCAAATAGACAAATACATTATTTTACTGTGGATTCATCAAATCCATTTTTTTAAATTGTCTTTTTTTGTTAACATTTTAATAAATTAACATAAAAGAAACCCCTGTATCCCCATCCCCCCCACAAAATGTCCAGAAGATGCTCTTCAAGCACCACAGTCCCATATGTGCTGTTGCCATCACAACATTCAAAAGTACATATGTACCACCCACCCACACCTCCCTCTAGTACACAGGAAATTAATAGTAGGGTTGTATAACAATAGTTTCACCACCTCCAAATAAGAGGAATGTATACACCAATCCACCAAGAGGACCACCAATCACCAGGCCAATCATTAGTACAAAGTGACCACAGTAATAACCATCACACCAGGCCCAGAGAATATCTCTGAAGTTCTCAACCCAGAGACGTCGATCCAAGGAGCTCAAAGTTTCTCAAATTTGGCTATAAAGCTCCAGGTTAAGTAGCCAGTTAATCTTGGCTATGTATTCAGTTCTACTGGGGCTGAACTCATCCAACCAATGTTGAGCAATCAGTTTGCGAGCCATATATAACATTTTGGCCACTGGCACCCTACTGGGCTAAGTAATTGGCAAGTCCTCCACATAGCATACAAGGAATTAATGAGTTGTACCACAGAGCGCCAAAAGCCCTCCAGAGCCAAGCATGACCATAGCATATGCAACATACCTGCCCTCGCCCCCACACACACACATACACACACACACACTTGGAATTTGAGCAGAGTCCAATATGGAATAAGAACTGAGGGGTTTTGTGAACCCTGTGAATCAGGTACAAATGTGACAGACTTTGAGATTCACTGAGTGAGAGCTGCAGGATCCTCTCTAGTATCTCCTATTATCATCAAATCAATTTTAGTTTTATTGAAATTACTTAACTTAAATAAGTTGTTTTTAATTGTTTAATTGACAAGTGCTAATGCAATGCAGACAAAAAAAAACGCCTCTGAAAAGTCTCCTTGCAAAAAAATAGATTCTGTGCCTAAGGCAATGTTGGGGTAAAAAAAAAAGACTAGTAAGGACATTGACTGAGGTTATAACCCTCTCCAGCCACCAAGACTCCCCTCAAAGCTCAAACATTCTTCTATTTATTGAAATCAGAAAGAATTTAGTACTTACTGTATGCGAGGACTATACATCCATCTAATATCTTGGAGTATGAAAAGAGGGTAACAAAATTCCCATATTCTCTAAGTCCCATCCAGGCTTTCAAACAAGCTTCAAAGATGTTTGATTGGAAAATAAAAGGTGTTTAATTATATATATTCCCACCCAAGAAAACTTGATAAAAATCAAATATTATTATATGATTATGACCTTACAAAAATATGTTTTTGTATCATTTTAAATACATATTAAAAGTGAACAATGACATTGCTCTTAGTGTCATATTATATTAAATTAATAGCTAACAGTAACATCTTTCAGTTTGGTTACGATCCCAAGCAACAGGTTATATTCCATGAGTAAGCACATATTTGTATGCAAATAGGATGTCAAAGCAGTGGGAATTATTAGATAAATGAGGTCTGATATCGCCATTGGGCATTCATGTTCCTGTTTAGTATGGGCTAGACATCTGCAGCATATATTTTTTCTTTGAAGCTTATAATGCATTATCCAATTTGTAGTATGGAAACAATATGCATCATTAATAAAGCCTAAAGTATTCTATAAAGATTAATTTTAACCAAACAATTAAAAAGATTTTCCAGGTTATAGATAATGATGACCTGTCCTTAGGAGAAGTCATCAGTATAACATCAGTGGGGATCAGACCCCCCACATATCAGCTGTTCTTCATAGTCTTCAGTGCCTGAAAAAGGGCCCTGTTACACTGCCGGATGTTTGGTAAATGAGAGCACTGATTTGAGATTGTTTTTACTGGTCAGATTTTAAGGGCCAATGCAAACTGAATGTGGGGGGAATATTGCTACTGCAGTCATTCCACCTTTATAATGTTCTATTCATTATCAGCAGCACATCCCTGATTACGCAAGGAAATTTGCTGCCAATAATATAGTATCTCTCATCCTGATGAAAGTCGCCCATCAGCCGAGAAACAAGTGATTGCTCACTCATTGGCTGATCGACAGCTCGATTACAAGGGAGCGTTCCTATCAATGATTGTTCCCAATAGTTAGCTCAGAAATCATGCAGTCTAATTGGTCCTATGACTTTCTTTCATTGGCACATGTTTGGGAAAAGAAGAATCAGCTGTTAGATCTTTACATGCCCAATCCTTCTGTTCCCAAGGAGATAAGACACCAGAGGTCACTGTTGCAGCCTGCTTCACTGTCTCCATTCAGAACCCATGAATTCTCACCCAAGCACGTTTCTATATGTGTGTTGAGGGCAAGGGGGAGAATAATTGTCAGACAAATGAGTACTTTGTTATTGAATGTGCATTGTCAGATTAAGAAGTTAACAGTGATTATCTAGGTAGGTCAAATATATGTGTAGAAAAATTTCCTGCAATTTTTTACCATTGTATAGTAACAACTGATCCAGCAATAAAACAGAGATCCAATAACATCAATAATAAAGTATGGAATAAAATAACAGTAACGATTGAGTGGTAGCCCGTGGTGGTTCCTACTGACACACTCAGCACAATGTTGTGCCTGTAGAATAATCATTATAGGTGAGCAATAGAGATGAGCGAGCATGCTCGTCCGAGCTTGGTGCTCGTTCGAGCATTAGGGTACTCGTAAGTGCTCGATGCTCGGACGAGCATCTCGCCATGCTCGAGGAAATGGCATCTCGCGCCTTTTGAATTTTTGGCGGCTATAAACTCAGCCAATCACAAGCCAGGAGACTCTGCGTACCACCCAGCATCACGTGGGGCCCTTACATGTCGATAGCAGGGGTTGGCTGGCCTGATCAGGTGACCCTGGAATATACTAGTGACTGCCGGCGGTGCTCGGCTCAGTCGCTGCCTGGATGCCGTTAGGGAGAGATCTGCAGTGTGATACAGCGAGAGTGTTATGGTGTTCTACTAGATTTGTGTTAGGCAGGAGTGATTCTAAAAGAACCCAACAGCCCTTGTTAGGGCTACAATACCCTTTTTTTTATCTGCTTGTGGCTGGGCTTGCTGGCACTAGTAGTGCAGCTACCGCCATATTTGCAGCAGTGTGGAACCATTCTGTGTGTCACAGTTCAGCTGTCCAGTCACCACAAACCACAATCCGTATTTTCTGTCCAGGTGACCCATACTGTACGTCACATAATCAAATATGGTCTTTTGCTCTCACTGATACAGCTACATTAGAAAAATCTCTGTGCGACATTTGTCTGGGTTGCAGTGAAAATAGCCACAGTCAGCAGGGGCTGAGTTTGCTCTCTGATATATTCTGCACGTCACGTAAAAAAAAAGAACACAAAAAAATTCTGTTTTTTTTTTAAATCTCAGTGATACAAATCCATTTCATACAGCTGTGTGGAACCATTCTGTGTTTCACAGGTCAGCTGGCAAGTCACCACAAACCACAATCCGTATTTTCTGTCCAAGTGACCCATACTGTACGTCACGTAATCAAATACGGTCTTTTGCTCTCACTGATACAGCTACATTAGAAAAATCTCTGTGCGACATTTGTCTGGTTTGCACTTAAGCAGACCAAGTCTGCCAAATCTAATAGTTTCAGTGTAATTGCTCCATACTGCACGGTACGTAATAAAATACGTAATTTTGCTCTAACTTATCCACCTATATATTAACTTGTTCAGATTGAACAAGTTTGTGGGTTTCAGTACAGCAGGACCATTTTTTTGGGGGGTATATGTAATACACTTATATACAGAAAATGTTGAACCCCAGAGCTAAGGGTCGAGGACGAGGGAGTGGACGAGGGCGTGGGCATTCAATTACTGCATGGGGCAGAGGCCTTGGTCCTGGGCAGGGTGAGACAGTACCTGCTGATGAGGGAGCAGGGGAACGCAGCAGAGCTAAACTCCCTAGCTTCATGTCTGAACTTACAGGGACACGTGGTAGAGCACTGTTGAAAACACAACAGTGCAAACAGGTGATGTCGTGGATTGCGGACAATGCTTCAAGTGATTTTTCCACCAGTCAGTCTTCCACGCAGTCCACCCACGTTACCCAAGGGAGCACTCCTATGGCTCCTCCACCTCAACCTCCTTCCCCCCAGTCTGCCCCCTCCCAGGTAAATTTGGAATGCGATCCGGCATACTCTGAAGAACTGTTTTCTGGACCTTTCCCAGAGTCACAAACCACTTCTCAGGTTGCTGCTGACCTCTTTCCCGATGCCCAAGTTTTCCAACTGTCGCAGTCTGTGGGTGATGACATTGTTGACTTAGTGGGAGAAGTGTGTAAAGAGGAGTTGGACGATAAGGAGACACGGTTGTCAGACAGTGGAGAAGTTGTTGTCAGGGCAGGAAGTCCGAGGGGGGAGCAGACTGAGGAATCGGAGGATGACGAGGTGACTGACCCAAGCTGGGTTGATAAGCCGAGTGAAGACAATGCTTTTGAGGCACCAGAACAGGTTGGAACAGGCAGAGGTGTGGCCAGAGGGAGAAGCAGGGCCAGAGCTGGTGCATCAGCAGCAACTGTTTCACGTAGTGAAGCTCCCGTGGCGAGGCCTAGATGTTCACAAGTCTGGAGGTTCTTTAAAGAAATTGAGGATGACCGACGGACTGTGGTGTGCAACCTGTGCCACACCAGGATCAGCAGGGGTGCAACCACTACTAGCCTAACCACCACCAGCATGCGCAGGCATATGAGTGCTAAACACCCCACTCAATGGAACCAAGGCTGTTAACCTCCTGCGGGTCCCACCACTGCTCCTTCCCCTGTGTCACTCGCTGCCTCTGCTAGTCAACCCCCTGCCCAGGACACTGGCACGAGCGCCTCCCGCCGGAAAACCACACCTTCGCCTCCACGATCCTCCACAGCGTCCATCAATGTGTCCCTGCGCAGCGTTCAGCTGTCTTTACAGCAGGCGCTGGAACGCAAGAGGAAATAAAGTTCCACCCACCCACATGCCCCAGCCCTCAACGTCCACATCTCCAAATTGCTGAGCCTTGAGATGCTGCCCTATAGGCTGGTAGAGACCGAGGCTTTTCGCAACCTCATGGCGGTTGCTGCCCCTCGGTATTCGGTCCCCAGCCAGCACGTGTCACAGAACATCATCCGTGCCCTGACCAACGCTGTTTCTGAGAAGGTCCACCTAACCTCGGACACGTGGACAAGTGCTGCCAGGCAGGGACACTATATATCACTGACGGCACATTGGGTTAACTTGGTGGAGGTTGGGACCGAGTCTGACCCTGTGGCCGCTCATTTACTGCCCACACCGAGGATTGCGGGGCTTACCTCGGTCATGGTCTCTCAGACGTACTATGCCTCCTCCTCCGACCCCTCCTCCTCCTCCAAATTACCATCCATGGGCACGGCGCCTTCAGTCGGTAGCTCTAGGCGCAGCAGCAGTGCCGTGG
Organism: Rhinella marina; assembly: GCA_900303285.1. Lineage (NCBI taxonomy): Eukaryota > Metazoa > Chordata > Amphibia > Anura > Bufonidae > Rhinella > Rhinella marina. Next base: position 128,690 of record ONZH01013640.1, read on the forward strand.
CTAAGCGCTAGCAGGCGGTGCTCAAACTGCTGAGTTTAGGTGACAAAAGGCACACCGCCCAAGAATTATTACAGGGCATCACGGCGCAGACCGATCTGTGGCTGGCACCGCTGAACCTCAAGCCAGGCATGGTTGTGTGTGACAACGGGCGTAACCTGGTGGCGGCTCTGCAACTCGGAAGACTCACACATGTGCCATGCCTGGCCCATGTGTTCAATCTCATAGTTCAGCGGTTCCTGAAGACATACCTCAATCTGTCTGATTTGCTCACCAAGGTGCGCCGCATCTGTGCGCATCTCCGCAAGTCGACCACAGATGCTGCCACTCTAAGCTACAACTGCCCGCTCACCGACTGTTGTGCGACGTGCCCACAAGATGGAATTTGACATTAAACATGTTATCCAGAGTTTACCAGCAGCGCAGAGCGATTGTAGACTGCCAGATGTCAATTTCCACCAGAACTGGTAGTCAGGTCAGTCAGCTTCCTCAAGTCTACAATGAGGAGTGGACCTGGATGTCTGATATCTGCCAGGTGTTTAGCAACTTTGAGGAGTCAACACAGATGGTCAGCGGCGATGCCGCCATTATCAGCCTCACCATCCTGCTGCTTTGTCTGTTGAAAAATTCACTGCTGAGCATGAAGTCGGAAGCTTTGCGCTTGTCACAAGAGACGGTGGAGGAAGATACAACGCTTGATAGCCAGAGCACCCTCCAGTCTGTTTCTCAGCGCGTATTGAAGGGGGGGATGAGAATGAGGAGAAAAATGTCGGCGAAACAGACGAGGGTACCAATGCTTAGTCCTTCTTAACTCTTGAGGGTGTATGGGATGAAGAGGAGGAGGAGGAAATGGAGAGTCAGGCCAGTGAGGAGAGGGAATTCTTGTGTGTTGGGACTCTGGCGCACATGGCAGACTTCATGTTAGGCTGCCCATCCCGTGACCCTCGCGTTAGAAGAATTTTTTCAAACACCGATTACTGGGTGTTCTCTCTCCTGGACCCACGGTACAAGCAGAACCTTTCCACTCTCATCCCTGTAGAGGAAAGGAGTATGAGAGTGAATCAATATCAACAGGCCCTGGTGCACAAGCTGAAACAATCCTTCCCATCTGATGCCGCTAGCGGCAGAGGGCGTGGTTCTGTGGGCCAAGTAGCGGGGGAGAGGAGGCGAGCAGGCAACTTGTCCAGCACTGGCAGGGGAACGCTCTACAAGGTCTTTGCCAGTTTTATGTCACCCCAGCAAGACACTGTCACCTGTCCCCAGTCTCGGCAGAGTAGGGGTGAGCTTTACAGAAAGATGGTGAGGGAGTACCTAGCTGACCATACCAACGTCCGGACCGATCACTCTGCTCCATACAACTACTGGGTTTCAAAGCTGGACACGTGGCCTGAACTGGCGCTGTACACCTTGGAGGTGCTGGCCTGCCCTGCCGCTAGTGTTTTGTCAGAGCTGGTATTCAGTGCAGCTGGTGGCATCATCACCAATAAGCGTACACGCCTGTTAACTGACAGCCCTGACAGGCTGACGCTTATTAAAATAAACAAAGCCATGATTTCACCGGAATTCAAATCTCCTCCGGGGGAAAGCAGCTAAAGATTACTATATTACAGATTACATATTACTTATGTATCCGATTCCTCTTCTCTACTCCTCCTTGTTGTCTTTGCCTAACGCTGACCCAAAGAGCTATTTTTTAGAGGGCCAAGTGGCACTCTTTTACAACAATTTTTCCGGAGGGCCCCCTACAGGCCCTCTCTCCAAACAATTTTTCCGGAGGGCCACCTACAGGCCCTCTCTCTAAACAATTTTTTCGGAGGGCCACCTACAGGCCCTCTCTCCAAATAATTTTTCTGCGGTGAACTACAGACACTGTAAAACAATGTTTCAGGAGCGTCAAACAGACATTTAAAATTTTTCAGGAGGCGCAAGTACCGACATTTAAAAAAAAAAAATTTTTGCTGAGGGTCAACTTTATGTACTCCGAAAAGAAAAATTTTTTGGGAGGCTCAACAAAAGCCATTTCACTGCATTCTCAGTCAGACAAAGTCATTGGTGGTGTAACCGCCATGCTGTGTCAGGCTAAATTTTTGGGTGCTTTACCAGCTACCGCATACTAACTCTGTAGTCACTCTGTTGTCACCGCCGCCATACAGGGCCACGAAAAATGTTTATGTGGTTCGCCTGCTCCCGCAGTGTCATTCGCTCATTCTGTTGTCACCACCATAGTGGTTTGCACTATAGCAGCCCAAGTCTGCACATTCCCCTTTTTATCTCCGAGCGATCTATAATGCACGTCACGTAAAAAAATACATTCTTTTGCTCTCAGTGATACAAATCCATTTCATAAAATCCTTTCTTTCTCTTTAACTGATCTATACTGAACGTCACTTTTAAAAATACGTCTTTTTTCTCTCTCTCCAAATAATTTTTCCAGAGGACCGCATACAGGCTCTCTCTCCAATCAATTTTTCTGCAGGGCCACATAATGCGATAGACGGGAATCGAACCCGGGTCAACTGCTTGGGAAGCAGCATTGCTCACCACTTTACACCAACAGCCACAGCAACTGATAAGAACAGATACTAAACTTGATATAAGCCAACATTTCGACAATCAATAACCCGAAAAGGGTCCGCCGTCGAGCCCGGCGTTCTGCCTCCCTGAGCATTTTTAAGGAGACAGCCTCCAGGCCCTCAACGTCCACATACAGGACCACGCTAAATTTTTTATGTACTCTACCTGCTACCGTCGTGTAGCTCGGTCACTCTGACCGAGTCTGACCCTGGGGCCGCTCATGTACTGCCCACTTGGAGGATTGCGGGGCCTACCTCGGTCACGGTTTCTCAGACTTACTATGCCTCTTCCTCCAACCCCTCCTCCTTCGAATTACCATCCGTGCTTCACCTCCTGCTACCTCAGTCTAACTCGGTCACTCTGTTGTCACCGCTATGCTGCGTCAGGCTAAATTTTTGGGTGGCTCACCTGCTACCTCATCTAACTTGGTCACTTGTTGGTGTCACCGCCATGCTGTGTCAGGCTTATGCCTGCATCGTGTGGCTGGGGATAGGAGAGCAGTGCCAGCATGGGCATGGGTGATGGACCTTTGTTGCACCTAGTTGGGTGCTTCCCTAACATGTGATGGGCATGTGCCTTGCCTTTCTTGGTCTGGGTGAGCACAATTGCCTTGAGGGTAACCACCAGGCTGCTGCAGGAGAATTTGGGGTAATTGTGGGATTAGGCAGCCTCAGAGGCATCCATGCATGTTGCCCCTGCTGTTTCCTGGCCATTTCCGTGGTGTTTCCATCATTTTCTGAGGTTTCCAGGTTTTCACCCAGCCTTCCCTAAGCAGAGCCTTGGTCCCCTGCAAAAAATGCTCGAGTCTCCCATTGACTTCAATGGAGTTCGTTACTCGAAACGAGCACCCGAGCATCGGTAAAAGTTCGTCTCGAATAACGAGCACCCGAGCATTTTAGTGCTCGCTCATCTCTAGTCAGCACCTTATCTGCTTTCAGTGCCCTTCCTTCTCTGCGGTCCTCCCAATTTGTGCTTCTATTTTGTATTACATAATAAATAAAAAGGGAAGTCAAAAAGTGTTTGCAGGCTTAAATGCTTTTGTCTGAGAGTGAAAAGCCTTTTGTTCAAGGAGTTCCATGTAGCAGTATCATCATCACCTTATCTTTTATTTCACACTGTGTGAATGTAATCTTTCACATCTTCAGAAAGCATAACTTGGACATGCAAAACACATTGACATGATGCATAAAATATGTTTCCAGGGCCAGACTGGAATTACAAAGCAGGCCTGGCACGCAAACCCCATAGCCTACACGACATTGCATAAAAAAGCAGTGTACAATGAATGCTGCAGCTTAACTTGGTCATGCTCCTATTTAAACCATCAATGCAAAAAAAAAAAAAAGAAAACAAAAGGACAAGACAGTAATGCCTAATCACGTAATTAGGGAAATATGTTACCCTCCCCAACAGCAACACATATCATGACAAAGATCAAAATAACTCTTCAGCAGCATCTGATAACACTGTGTAGCACAAAATATCTGCCCAACAATGCCAAATAAATGGCACCATGCAGCACAAAATACTTCCCAGCACCATTGCCCTTGAGCACACTTCCACCACTGACAGTGACATTGTCCCCAGTTAGCCCTTTCATGATGCAGCAATTTTCCAATTTTTCATATCATTCATTCATTTTAGCCTTAATGTATACATAGATTTTTTTATTTTTCAAATCACTTAGGGTGGGTTCCTATCATGTTTTTGCCATCCATTTAACGTCTACAAAAAATATACGCATTAACGGATGCCTCCGACTGATGTCATACAGTATGATCCATTCACAATAGAGTTCCATTGTAAAGAAAACATACGTATATGTGAACATATATGTCTTTTTACCAGGCTCTTCAGGATATAAATGCGTGGTGTGCTACACTTTTGTATCCTCCCCCGCGCAATGTTTATGTTAAACTGATAGAAAAACGTGATGTGAACCCACCCATAGCTGTATAATGGCTTGTTTTATTTTTACAGACAAGATGTAATTTGTAATGGCACTAATGACTATTGCATAACATGTAGCAGAAAGCTGTAAAAATTCTAAATGGGGTGGAACTGGAACAAAAAAACACAACTGTACCATAGTATTTACTTATTGGATTGATATCTAATATCTGATGGCATGAGAGGCTTTCTGGTCCTTTTGGAAGGGAAGCAAATTTGCATACTCTGAAGTGGATTCTCTCGTAAGACTCCTCACATGGTTGAAGAATTGAAATGAATTGTGAAAATTTGTTCACCCTTATTTCAGACTGGCTTGTCCACATAATATAATGAAATTAGCCATCACCCATAAAAAAGATTTTGTCAGCAGAGCAGTGACTTTAACAGTAAGTGCTAAAGACTGCTAATGAAGCACCACTGCACATTATTGACCGTGGCTCCTATCAAGCTCCTCCTCTATAGGGGTACTCTATGGAAATAATGCAATACAAAATATATAATCTGCATTTTTTATGTAACAGTCGCATATTGATTAAAAATATCTTAGGGGCAGAATACAATGCGAGCATTGTATTAAAAAAGGTATCATTATATCAGTCAAAATTTGAATTGATTTCTTTCCATTGCTAAATAACTTCATTAGCTTTCAGGGTTTCTACATTGGTTAACACTAAAATGTTTAACCGGAAATAAAATTTTAGGAATTAACCGTAACAGACACCTCATGTTTGAAGGTCAGCTATTCCTGACACTTAAATATTGACTGGACAGCATATTTCAGACTTTACTAGAAAGGTCATAAAACTAAACTTCATGTCTTATATTTCAACTACAAAGCAGAGACTATGCAGTCCTCATAATTGTAAAAAAAACAAAACTTGGTAAGTCTATAGCTTTTGAAAATTCTTTTTCCTTAGTGACATCATAGAGTAAAACATAATTGGACAGAATCTAAACACTTAAGGCTACTTTCAGACCTGCGGCGCGGGGCTCCGGCAGGCTGTTCCATAATTTTTTCTAGGTTAAACAATAATGATGCCCAGTGGTCATCTTCCAAGTGTTATACTATACTTTCAGTGACATTATTATAATATTAATGTTTCTTTTTAGGTGCACTATTGCATTATTTATAGACTTTTCACGCTAAAAATGTATAAAATTCTTAAAATTAAACCAAAATTAAGCCAAACAATTCATAAAACAAACATGAACAATGAATTACAGATCAATTTAAGATATCCTGGAGGTAGAATATGATGCAAGTATTGTTGTAAAGTAAAGTAAATTAATTTGAACTGATTCCATTGCTCAATCACAGATCTTACACGCTGGATGACACTTTTTTTTAAACACAAAGGGGGTTATTTAAGAGTTAAGGTTTTTATTTTGCCTTTGCTTTGTGTGTGTGTCTGCACCAGAATTATGAACTAGTGCACCATAATAATATATGTTGCATGAGTGCAATGTGGTTTACACCTTTAGCCGTAAAAGTATACTGGGGGTTGCCTGGTGTAGGTTGGAACTTTTTTGCCACTTTTGCAAAAGTCACATATAGTAAATGAGCCATAAAAAAAGTAGTCATGTGGGTGATGCTAATCAGTGATTGACAACTATAACTGTTTGCAAAGATGTATATGTCATTTTAAGAAAAAAGGCTGAGGAGTCATGTGGGTGGTCCTACTTACTGATGGACAGCTAACTATTTGCTAAGTCGTGCAGAGCTAGCTGTCAATCACTGATAGGAAAGCAAACAAAGAGCAGAGATTTAAATGAATAAATTACAAATTATTCTGAATATTTTCCTACAAAACTACATACTGAGTCAATCTGCTCAGCTCCTCCTGCTCTATATGATGCCTGTAGACTGCACTGCATTTTCATTGTAACAGGTTACCTTTAATTGGAGATAAAATTCCAGGAATAAACCATAATAGATGCATCATGTTTGAAGGTCAACTCAAGAGTTTGCAGAGAAATTTAAAGTCAAATATATGTATAATTATAGTGTAGAGGATATACAGCTGTAGCAATCCTAGAAAATGAAGCCATTTATCAGATGTCACCTGGTAGGGGACAAATTGAGCAGCTATCAAGGTATTTTCAAAGATTTACAGACATTAATATTTTGTTAATCCATGTGATGTCCTGGGAACTTAGCAAGTGCTGTAAAAACCTGTCATTTTCCTAGATTCATAGTAGACTTGATATCATTCATTTTCAATTGCTGCAGAAGTACAGAATTGTGGTCATACAGAAGCATAATAGCCTTGCCCTAGTTGCTGATCTCTCAAACAGCACGTTTAGAATCACCAAGAAGGTCTGGTTCATAATTGCATTAAAATTCATCCCCAAATTCAATGCGGATGAGGTCAAGTGTCTGTATAGGTCACTTAAGTTTCTCCACATCAATAGACCATCTTTATAGACCCCACTTTGTACAGAACGGCAGAGTCATACTGGTACAGGAAAGTGCTTTTCCCAAACTATTGCCACAATCAATGTCGAAGCATCCGAATCTGAATTTGATCCGAAGTTTAGAAAACATTTGATTTGCCAAAAAGCTAAATCATGTTGGTGAGGTAGCTTGGTGGAAGCAGAAGAAGATCTGCAGCCAAATGTTTCATAAGCAGCGGCAAGCAGGAATCATGCAGGGCTGGAGGGAAAATGCCTACTGAGCTGGGAGGCTTTAGAAGGTGAGGTGCGGCCTTGGTGCTAATGCTGGCATGGCGGCCTTCCATCAACACTAGTGTTGAGCAAATCAAAGCACCCGAACTGGAATACGATCCGAAGTATAGGAAAAATTTGATTTGCCATGAAACAGAATTTCCTCGCACTTCGTGGTAATCAATCAGTTCTTCCTAAAATGATGGCTGCACATGCTACAAATTGAAAGAAGCCCTGGAACGTGATATGACCCCCAATGCCATGCAGCCAGCCAATCCATTGTTATCCACCCCTTGTGATGTCACAGCCCTATAAAACCGACGCTGTCTCTGCCATTGTCCTGTGAACTGAGCATAAGGAGGGATGTGGCAAGTGTTCTACTTCACCCACATTAAGAGTTAATCTGTTATTTCACTTAGACAATTAGTGGGGGGATTTATCTAAACTGGTGTAAAGGAAAAACAGCTTAGTTGCAAATTGCAACCAATCACTTTCCAATTGTAATTTCTCATGCAATGTGACATATGACATCACCACGAACACCACTCAAGGTATTGCACAGGATTTTCAATCAAGATGGCCATAGTGGCCTCTTTGCACTCAAATGGATAGGTGAGTATCATTTTTTTTTAACTAATTAGCCTCTGAAAATCCTCATTGTTTTAATCCCAGATGCCGCAATCACTGAGGGGTTCAATGACGGGTGGCAACACAATCAACATTCCCCGTCTTTGCTCCTGCTACTTACAAAGAACTAAGCTTTGTGGTGAAGTAATTTGTCACAAAACAAATTTCTCTGTAAAATTCGGCAAAGCAACAGAATCAAATTTTTGTAAACTTCACTCATCTCTAGTAGATACCTATAATGAACCAGAGTAATAACACTGAACTAATATTTTATTGCAGGAGACGTGTGAAGTGGAAGGTTTTCTAAGATCCTGTATTTGGATTATATAATTTTTCTTTTGTTTTCTTTTTCCTGTTGCATTACAAGCCTAATTGTCATTTCATAGTGAGATTGTAGCAACCAAGAAAACTGTAATTATGGAAAGGCTCAAAACACAGGCTGTTATTACTGGTTATTACTTCTGTCAGCTATAGATTTCTAGTAAAATAAGGCAAACCAAGTTGGTGAGCCTGTTATGTGGAACACCTGCTACTTGGAATGCCTGTTCTTCTAGTGATCCTTCAAATGCTTCCTCAGTGCCTTCTCAAACACTGAACTTGCCAAAAATAGAACTCGCTGATTGCAGGTGTCTCAGGCATTTGAATAGTAATCCTTACTGTAGAATACATCAGTGATTTCTAAGGCAGCTGTCATTCCATCCTCAGTCACTATGTAGTGTAGTGTAAAGCTAAATACGGCATAGGTAAAAAATGTTATTCATAAATTATTTTCTGTAAAATAATATATGAGATATGCACAGCAAATAGTCCAGAACCTTTATACAATCTCCACAGACTATACATACAGGAATTTAGACAATTTTCTCACTGGAATAAAAGAATTCTGCTGTTTAGTTAATGATTCAAATGCAAGTAAATGCAGAGGAAAGAAGCCACCTTCTCAGAAGAATAGCACAAGATATAAAGTGAAAGGAGAAAACTAGAAGCTTAACCCTTAGATTACTGGAGGCTTTTTCTTTTTCAGTTTTCTTCTGTCTTCCTGGAGATATAACTTTTTTATTTTTCCATTCATATATCCATAAAAGGGCTTGTTTTTTTGTTTTGTTTTGTTTTGTTTTTTTGCGGGACAAGTTGTACTTTCTATTGCCACCATTTAATATGACCTACAATGCAGTACGAAGCAGGAAAATTCCAAACAGGGTGAAATTGGAAAAAAATGCAATTTCTCCACAGTTTTATGGGTTTTGTCCCTATGACGTTCCCTTTGCAGCAAAACTGACCTGTGCCCTTCGTTTTCTGGGTCACTATGATTATAACGATACCACAAATGTATAGGTTTTATATGTCTAAATACTGTAAAAATAAATTAAAACTTTAAAAAAAATTCTCAACATATTCTGACTTCCATAACTTTTTATAGTTATGTCTACTGATCTGTGTGGGGGCTCATTTTTTGTGGGACAATCTATAGTTTTTATTGTTACCATTTTGGAGTGTGTGTGACTTTTTGATCACATTTTGTAACTTTTTGGGGGTAAAGTATGATCATGGTATCTAGAGGTTGTAAAGACCGCGAACAGAGAATGGCCTAGTCCTGAAGGGGTTAAACAAGATGTTAAAAGATTTTTTTTGTTTAAAACAAACAAAAAAAACATTAAAATTCCTTAATAGGAAATTCATAGCTAAAAATATGGAGGTGTGGAGTGTACAGTTATTTAATCAGTCAATGTGGAAAAAGCATCTCCCATCTGGGAGGACCCCTCCCCCCACACACATATAGGTGTATTACACAGATTTCACTGGTGAACATGTAATTCTCCAATAACCCTGTTACAGCATTGTGATTAGCTTATTATCAAGGGACCCTTCCAACTGAAAAGTATTTTCTAACATGGATAATCTCTTCTGGTCAGTGATGCAATAACATTTGGATAGTAACATAACCAAGCATATTCAGAATATGCCACTCTATATTATTTATGGGTGCAGTAAGTTTTAACACCTAATAAATTCTAATGAATAGCTAAACATGAGAGGTAAAATTTGTTTTTTGAGGAGCAAGAGGCTACATGAAATGTAATTACAATAGATGGGTAAACATTAGATGGTCACGGCCACCAGGTGAGGTATAGAGTGGGCTCAGCATGCATGTTGGTACCTGCATTCACTGAATTTAATGGAGGCAATTTTGGCACCAAAAATGATAAAAAGCAGAGTGGACCCAGCATGCATGTGGAACCTGCACTCCCTGAATTTTATGGAGGCCGTTATGACACATAACAGGTAGTTTAGCATTAGCACCAGAATATCTTCTATTACTATGGCATTTTTGTACTTTATTTGGTTTGCAGAGTGCTGTTGCATTGTATATTCTTTTCCTTTGCGTATCTAGCTATGGCAGCATGCACCTGCACACTGGGATGTGCTGACTGCCCCCCCTTTTTCGATATATATATATATATATATATATATATATATATATATTCATATATATATATATATGCAAATCGATGTATTGAAACAGATCTATAGACCCTTGCATAATGAATTGTTAACACAGTATATTAGAAAATCCATTATCATGTTTAGTTTGATATTCATTGAAACAATGCAGGTAATTTATGACCAGATATACACTTTTTTCGGGTATATCTGTTGCAGATTCTGTTGCATGCCATGATTGCAGCAGAATCTGTGACTTCTTCCCCGCTCACGCCAGGTCTGAAAAAGTGGGCATGGTGTGGGTGGGTAAGGAGATGGATTAGCAGGCCCATCTCATTCATAATTTTCTATTCCTGGTTGAGGCATGGAAAATGGTCTTAATATAAGACAGCTAGGAGACTGTCTAACATTTAGAGGCCGGCACCTCTACACAATTTTGGCGATCCACTGTCAGCTATAGGGCTTATTAAAACCAGTGTCTAAAATGCAGGTCTTAATAAATGTGCTCCAATATTCATATGATCCTGGAGATCCCCTTTAATTAATTAAAATATTTGCATGTCATCCTGGTATAAGAAAATGAAAATGTACAATATTAAAGAAAAGCTATTACAATTAGTGTAATTATATTGACTCTTTATTATATATTATATATAAGTGCAAACAACTAAGAGTAAATTATGAGTAAGAAAGCCTCTTAAAGCACAATACAGTTTCAGTAAGGGCCCGAAGTGTGACATAAATTACCTTGCCTTTGGCAACCTGCCATAATACAACTGAAAATCAATAAAGTCTAGAAAGGATAAATCTAGATGAAAGTCCATACTTTTCATTAAGAAAACTGCCAAGTGTGCAAATACAATTTATTAGAATAAGAAAGGTATCTTATTTCAGCCGGTGGAAAGAATTCATCTTTAACAGACTTGTACAGTCTTATAGCTATGGCCATATCTTTTCCTCATATATTCCTATACTTGACAAAGTTATATCCATTTGTATTATGGATCATGAGCATAATTGAAGACAACATAATACTAGGCTAAGGTTAACACTGAGCAATGGAAGACACATTAACACTTGCTGTTCAGTTATGTGTTATTTTTAAAAAATATTTTAAAAATAATATAACTAAATTCCAACCTTCTTCAAACTTTTATATTGAATCTACGTATACAAGTTATACAATCTACTCACTATTGTGCCTCCACCTCAACATACAGTACACTTTAAAGGAATTATTTAAAGCACTCTTTATAAATTGACACACTTAACAAAATGTAACTTTATTTTAGAATTTGGTATTCACAGCAGTAAGTGAATTGTACATCTAAAGCCCTGCTCCTTCAAAAGGGGAAAGGATCAGCCCTCTTGAGCATGTTACAGCTTGTAGACTATATAAAATCTGCTGCAGTGATGATATGAACCAGGTAATACGAACAAGTACAGCAATTGGAATCCCATCATCTGTCATTTTTACTTAATACATAAAATGTAGATCCCTGGTATCTTTTTATGCTTTCTATCACTTGTTTATATTTCTTGACTATGCATAACTTTGGAAGCCGAGAAGACATATCTGCAATTCTTATGTGCCTTTTAGATACCAGGATTTGGTTTATTTGTGTATTTTTGTTAATTATATGAAAAATATGTATGAAAGATACCATGTCTTGTTGTTTTATGAACTTCTTCACACAGTCTTACTTATTTTAAAATGCATGAATACAACTTCAAATGACATTGTATAGTATATGTAAGGATGAGTTTACATCACTGTTATGGATTCCGTTATTGTTTTTCGATATAACATGGTTATAATGAAAAATAACAGAATTCATAAGACAGAAGTAGAAATGGAAGTCTTTAAAAGGCATTACGTTTTGACCTGTCATAATAGAAGTCTATTGGAATCATAATAGATCCGTCTGGTTTCCGTTATGCAAGACGGAAAACAAAGTCCTGTCGACAGGACTTTTTTTCCGTTCTGCATAACAGAAACCAGACGGATCCATTATGCTTGCCCATAGACTTCTATTATGATGGAAAGCAAAACGGAATGCCTTTTAAAGGCTTCCATTTTAGATTCCATCATAATACAAGTCTATGGGCAGCATAACGGATCTGTCCTAGTTTCAGTTATGCAGGACTGGACTCCTGTATAATGGAAACCAGGACGGATCCGTGATGCTGCCCATAGACTTGTATTATTAAGGATCAAAAAAGAATGCCTCTTAAAGGCTTCCATTTTTACTTCCTTCTTATGGATTCTGTTATTTTCCGTTATAGCTATGTTATAACGGAAAACAAAAAAGGAATCTATAACGGTGATGTGAACAAGCGCTTAGATAGCTATTGTCGTTATTTCTGGTGCATCATCACAAATTGCTGGCTAATATGCCTATCTGTATTTGACCATGTTCTATACCAAACTGCCTATTCGATGAGGAGGCACCATATAACTAATGAACAGGTAGTTGTTGGTGTGAGTGAGATGTGAAGACCAGTTTTGAAATTTGCCTTGCAGATACCAGGTAGTACCTTGAAATTTTTGTATATCCTATATTTAACTGTCCAAAGTACAAAAAAATTAAAATAATACATGTATTTTAATAATGATTGTAGTGCTTTTGAACGTTATCATGTGCTCCTTTGTGACTAGAGGAGAGAATTCTGTTAAATATCTGATTGATACTATGGTTGGATGGCACATGCAGTCTAGTCTGTTTGGGTTACACTTTGCATTTTAGACAGAAATGTCTGTTTTCTGTATAGTTCACATAGAAAGATAAACTGATTTCCCCAAGGTCACACAAAACTGAGATCTTAACAGGATTCAGGGATTTTCATTTGAGGCTACTTTCACACTAGCGTTTTAAAATTCCGGTATTGAGTTCCATCATAGGGGCTCAATACCGGAATAAAACGCTTCAGTTTTGTCCCCATTCATTGTCAATGGGGACAAAACTGAACTGAAGACAACGGAATGCTCCTGAAAGCATTCCGTTCTGTCTTCAGACCGGAGAACAAACCGCAGCATGCTGCGGTTTGCTCTCCAGTCCAGGCATCCGCACCAAGACGGATCCGGAATGACCCCCAATGCAAGTCAATGGGGGAGGATCCGTCTGGTGTGACCACAATGGCAACCGGATCTGCCCTCCATTGACTTTCAATGGAGTTCATGACGGATCCGTCACCACATACACACAATACACACATACAGACATAGACATACACATAAACATACACAGACATATATACATACAAAAACATACATACTTACATGCTCCCCGGCAGGTCTTCAGAGCGCCGGAGGGACAGGACGGCGCGCACAGATGACGATTCCACGAGGCGCCCAGCAGAGGGCGCTGTGGGGAATTGTCACCTGTGCGAGCCGTCCTGCTCCTCCGGCGCTCTGAAGACCTGCCGGGAGCATGTAAGTATGTATGTGTATTTGTTTGTGTATATGTGTGTGTGTCTGTGTGTATGTATGTACTGTGTGACATGTGTGGGGCCGGAGCGCGGTTCCGGCTCCACACATGTCGCTGCAGCAGTCCTGATCCGGCAGCACCTGCCGGATCAGGCCTGCCGCTAGTGTGAAAGTAGCCTAAGTGTCACAGTATAAGTTTTGTCTACCTTCACTTTATTTGTGTTTGAACAGATCTCCTTGAGTTTACAATAATACAATCATCATTCAATGAGACAATCAATTAATTATCTTCATGATACTTAAAATACTGCAAAAGCATCAACAATCCTTCTAGTGCTATGCTAATGTGCCTTCAATGTATCTTTGAATATATATCTTTTAGAATTCTGCATTAGAAGCTTTCTACATACTGTATGCAGCAATCTATTATTATGATGGTAATTCTGCTGCTTGGGCATGAACTACACTTGTACCATATATTCATGTAAAAAGTTATTATGAGAACAAAAAACTTGTCCACCCTTATGTTCAGTGTATTTAGTGGCTCTTTTGAGAGTATCTGAAGTTTATCATTCATGTATTATGCAGTAAAATTACTGCTGTTTAGGGAAGAAAGAATGCAAATTTTTTTTAGGTCCGTCTTAACATTGTGTTGTATGAGCAGTTCATAAACAGGGTCAAACAGAAAAATCACAGGGACCCATAATAAAGCTAAATTGGTCTCATTGAACAAGGAGAGAAGTGTACGCATATTGCGCTCTTTCTTTTTGCTACAAGAGATGGGCTCAATAGAAGTCTATGGGACAGTCCCGATCCTGTCCTATGCAAAGAGGAGGATGAGAAAGAGCACAACATGTGTGCACTCCTCTCTCATTCTAGCAGTTGGTGAGGTTCTCAGCTGTCAGACCCCCACTGACAGCTGAAAATTTTTGTCATATCAAACATTTTACTATAGCTCAGTAACCCTTTCATGACCATCATTCCCTTCCAGGTGCTTGCAGAATAATTTCATTATATATTTGTATACATAGTAACATAGTAACATAGTTTATAAGGCCGAAAAAAGACATCTGTCCATCCAGTTCAACCTGTTATCCTACAAGTTTAGGGAAGCTTATTTTTCTAACTTTTTTCTCCCACCACTAGGAAGCGCTAACTGTATAAGGTTTTATGCAGTTAGCATTGAACCCGAAGGTAGCTGTAGGACACTGCATACAATGAACTCTACTTGCCAGTGGCTGCATTTAAACACTAAAACAGTGTCATGACAAGTAATTACGAAGGGAAAAAAGTTCAATTTCCTTTGACCATGGGTATGATAGCAAATAAATACTTAACTGTTATGGTAGATGTGACAAACCCTTGAACACATTCTCTTCTCCATCTCAATTCTTGAACTAGTGAATTGATTCTACCATCATTAAAGCTAAGACCTAAACAACTATGGTATACAACTATAGTAGCACTTCATTGAAACTATGTCTCATTACACACTGTAGGTTAACGCCTAAACGTTTTGTTGAGCTATAAATCAAATAAAATCTGGTGAATGTGAAGTGCTGTGCCATGACTAGTTGCTAAGGATACACTGGATAAAAAAATGCATCCCTAGCAATCAATATCTATCATATTACTGGTGAAATCACAGTCCTGACCTTGTAGCCGTCAGACTGCTAACACCCAATTAATGTCAGTGAAAACATCAACAAACTGTGAATGGACTACCTTTGAAACTTAACATTTCATGAAAAATATAGGGGAATAGACCTAGGACATTGATATAGAGCAGTGATGGCTAACCTCGGCACTCCAGCTGTGGTGAAACTACGACTCCCAGCATGCTCCATTTATTTCTGTTGAGTTCTGAGAGCAGTCAAGCAAGGGGGGCATCTTGGGAGTTGTAGTTTTACCACAGCTGGAGTGCCAAGGTTAGCCATCACTGATATAGAGAGTTTCCTCTTATCCACTTATGCACTCCCTGTTTTTCCATTTTTGTTCCCCTTATTTTGATACAAGTGAAATAGCAACAGGGTCATGGTGCCTAAGAATAATTGATGCAAGTACGGAGTGAAAACTAGCCTGTCTAGTTCATTCCCATAGAAGAGCTACTCTAGCACAAATTGCTGAAAAAAATAACGTTGGCTAAAATATGTAAGTGTCAGAACACACAGAGCTTATGGGGCTTCAAAGTCACAGACTGGTCAGAAGGCCTATGATGACCCCTGTCCACTGTTGAAAAAAAAACAAACAACAATTCTGTTTTCGCACAAGGCTTTGCTGTTGTTGTTTCTATAAGGCTACTTTCACGATAACATTGTAGATCTAGTATCCTGATCCGATGGGCTTTTCCGATGTAAATGCAGGCTGTTGGTCAGATAAAAACACTGCATGTATTTGCCCGGCCAAAACCTGACATTTATGCTGGAAAAGCGGCCAGATCATACCACCAGATCTTATTATGGTCAATGATGATCTGGCAGTACATGGTCATATCTGGCAATGTCGGATATAGTGAGCTCCAGTAACCTGATTCTCAGCTGGATCAGGCTACCAGAATTCAAACGTAATTGTGAACAAGGCTATACTCCCAAAGAAGTGAACAAAGGGAGTCATGTACAAGTGCACACTTCTCTGCATTCATTATGTTGCTGGATGTGGTGGCCAGCAGCCACCTCTACAGGTGGAATTGAGTCACCCCTATTATGGAGGTACAGGGTCCAGATATGGGACCTATATCTATCAGACAATTATAGCATATCCTCAAGATAAAGTGTGAAAATGCCTTTAATCTTAATTTAAAAAAGGCATTACAAATTGCCATCAATCTGCATTGTGAGATTTGCAGCCAATAGCAGGCCACAACAGAGACCAGCCTCCCTAGTGCTAAATAAAAGTGAAGTTGTATTCCCCTTTGCTAGGCGTGTGAGAATTTCAATCATGCAACAAATGATTTATTACATGACCAATAATAGAATTTACAGACATGCCTAAGGTGCCACTTAATTGAACTATGTTAAATGAAAATAATAAACTTTAACTGGATTTTACACCTTGTGTCTAATAGTACAGTTAACAGATTATAAATCATATTATTCATTGTGTCAGCTAAAGGTTACATTTGCGTTTAGGGCAACCACTCAATAGACATCCGAAAAATATATGTCTTGTTTAGAGATGAGCGAGTACTAAAATGCTCGGGTGCTCGTTATTCGAAACAAATTTTTTCCCGATACTCGGGTGCTCGTTTCGAGTAACGAACCCCATTGAAGTCAATGGGAGACTCGAGCATTTTTGCGGGGGACCAAAGCTCTTCACAGGGAAGTTTGCCTGAAAACCTGGAAACCTCAGAAAATGATGGAAACACCACGGAAATGGACAGGAAACAGCAGGGGCAGCATGCATGGATGCCTCTGAGGCTGCTTAATCCCACCATTACCAAAAAACCTCAGGCAACAGCCTGGTGGTTACCCTCATGGCAATTGTGCTCACCCAGACCAAGAAAGGCGAGGCAAATACCCATCACATGTTAGGGAAGCACCCAACTAGGTGCAACGAAGGTCCATCACCGCCTGCAGGTGACACCACTGCTCATGCTGGCACTGCAGCTGACATCAAGTTTAGTATCTGTTCTTATCAGTTGCTGTGCCTGCTGGTGGTATAGTGGTGAGCATAGCTACTTCCCAAGCAGTTGATCTGGGTTCCATTCCCGTCTATCGCAGGAGGCAATGCAGAATCAGTACAATATCTAATACGTCCCCCTACCAGGGGTAAATTGTTTGGAGAGAGGGCCTGTAGGTGGGGGGCAAGGAAGTTTCGGTGGAAGAGCCAGAGGAGTGCCCCCTGGGCTAGCGTGTGTGGTGGTGACAACAGCCGGAATGCATTTGGAAATGCTCTAGCATCAGCTGGTGCAGTATCGATTCTTCTCAGTTTAATACCGTATACGTTCCCTATCTTGGGACCCTATATTTAATGGATATTTCGAACACGGAAAAGGGAAAAAGAGCTTGCTCTGGCCAGGGGAGTGTCTTTCCCACTGCAGCTAAGGGGACGTGTCCATGCTCTGCCTATCACAGGTCAGGAGGCAGATAAAAGAAGAACAAAAACTAACATGAGTGAAACTTCTGATACGTCCCCTATCCGGCTAAATTGTTTGTAGAGTGGGCCTGTAGGTGGGGGGGCAGGCTGGGGGGAAGGAGGTTTCGGTGGAAGAGCCAGAGGAGTGCCCCCTGGGCTAGCGTGTGTGGTGGTGACAACAGCCAGAATGGATTTTTGAAAACTGTTGCATCAAGCGGTACAGTCGTAAATTATGAACTAGATCAAGTGTAGCATGTGTTCTCTGTATTCTTCTCAGTTTAATACCGTATATGGCAGCTATCCGGAAAAATAGTTTGGAGAGAGAGAAAGATAGGAAAAAAGACGTCAATTGTTTGGAGAGTGGGCCTGTAGGTGGGGGGGCACGGTGGGGCAAGGAAGTTTCGGTGGAAGAGCCAGAGGAGTGCCCCCTGGGCTAGCGTGTATGTTGGTGACAACAGCCGGATGTATTTAGAATGACGACGCAGGACCCCAACTTAAAAATTTAGCATCAACCGGTACAGTCGTAAATTATGAGATTGATCAAGTGTGGCATGACTTTTTAGATGGAGATTGCATGTGGTCACGTACTCCTTGGAACCCCATAGTCACCCCTTCTCTGATGTGCTAGCCCAGAACATTCTCTGCCCCAATTCGCAAGACCTTTTGCTGTTTCCGTGTGCTGACAGTGTGTATTTACCAGTGTTGTCTGAGGAGGTGGTGGACAATGGCGAGACACAGGTGTCGGGGGGGTGAGGTAGTTGTATGGGAAGCAAGTTACAGAGGGGACTCCTTGGGGGGGACTTTCTCATGATGGGACAGATTCAACTTGGGTGGATCAGGCACATTAACAGATGAATTTTTTTTTGGGTTTATTTAACTTTTATTTAGCAAAAATAACCACAGAGATATTTATTCGTTATCTTCTCTGCGCAGTCTGGCGTTGGGGTTCCTCACTTTGATGGCGAGCTGTGCCGCTCTCTCCACAATGGTCTGTAGCTTCTTAGATGGAGACTTTGTCAGCGATTTCAGGACAGAAGGACTTGTTGCTCATCCACAGAACCTCGTCCTCCATGACATTGTGGACAAGGAATTTGCGGGTGGACCAGGAATTTGCGGAACCCTGTGAGCAGCATGTGTTTGGTCTTCTACTTGCTACCGTATCCAATGTTTGGCAATATAGATTCGCAAGTAATATTATTTTTCACACCTATCCCAAAAATAAAAATGCATGCAGTATGCGCAAATAAAACTTTGAACTGGAATTGGAGAGAGGGCCTGTAGGTGGACCTCCGGAAAAATTGTTTGAATAGAGGGCCTGTAGGGGGCCCTCCCGAAAAATTGTTTGAAGAGAGGGCCTGTAGGTGGACCTCTGGAAAATGTTGAAGAGGGCCTGTAGGTGGACCTCTGGAAAAATTGTTGAATAGAGGGCCTGTAGGTGGACCTCTGGAAAAATTGTTTGAATAGAGGGCCTGTAGGTGGACCTCTGGAAAAATTGTTGGAATAGAGGGCCTGTAGGTGGACCTCTGGAAATTTGGAATAGAGGCTGTGGTGGACCTCTGGAAAATTGTTGGAATAGAGGGCCTGTAGGTGGACCTCTGGAAAAATTGTTTGAATAGAGGGCCTGTAGGTGGACCTCTGGAAAAATTGTTTGAATAGAGGGCCTGTAGGGGGGCCCTCCTGAAAAATTGTTTGAAGAGAGGGCCTGTAGGTGGACCTCTGGAAAAATTGTTTGAATAGAGGGCCTGTAGGTGGACCTCTGGAAAAATTGTTGGAATAGAGGGCCTGTAGGTGGACCTCTGGAAAAAATTGTTGGAATAGAGGGCCTGTAGGTGGACCTCTGGAAAAATTGTTTGAATAGAGGGCCTGTAGGTGGACCTCTGGAAAAATTGTTGGAATAGAGGGCCTGTAGGGGGGCCCTCCTGAAAAATTGTTTGAAGAGAGGGCCTGTAGGTGGACCTCTGGAAAAATTGTTTGAATAGAGGGCCTGTAGGGGGCCCTCCTGAAAAATTGTTTGAAGAGAGGGCCTGTAGGGGGCCCTCCTGAAAAATTGTGCTAAAAGAGTGCCAGTTGGACCTCTAAAAAATGGCGTTTTTTGGGTCAGCATTAGGCAAAGACGATATGGAGGAGGAGGAGGAGTAGGAGGAGGAGTAGAGAGGAGGAATCGGATACATAAGTTATTTAAATCTTTAGCTGCTTTCCCCCGGAGGAGATTTGAATTCTGGTGAAATCCAGGCTTTGTTCATTTTAATAAGCGTCTGCCTGTCAGCGCTGTCAGTTGACAGGCGTGTACGCTTATCGGTGATGACGCCACCAGCTGCACTGAATACCCGCTCTGACAGAACGCTAGCGGCAGGGCAGGCCAGCACCTCCAAGGCGTACAGCGCCAGTTCAGGCCACGTGTCCAGCTTTGAAACCCAGTAGTTGTATGGAGCAGAGTGATCGGTCCGGACGTTGGTATGGTCAGCTAGGTACTCCCTCACCATCTTTCTGTACAGCTCCCCCCTACTCTGCCTAGACTGGGGACAGGTGACAGTGTCTTGCTGGGGTGACATAAAACTGGCAAAGGCCTTGGAGAGCGTTCCCCTGCCAGTGCTGGACAAGCTGCCTGCTCGCCTCCTCTCCCCCGCTACTTGGCCCACAGAACCATGCCCTCTGCCGCTAGCGGCGTCAGATGGGAAGAATTGTTTCAGCTTGTGCACCAGGGCCTGTTGATACCTATTCACTCTCATACTCCTTTCCTCTGCAGGGATGAGAGTGGAAAGGTTCTGCTTGTACCGTGGGTCCAGGAGAGTGAACACCCAGTAATCGGTGTTTGAAAAAATTCTTCTAACGCGAGGGTCACGGGATAGGCAGCCTAACATGAAGTCTGCCATGTGCGCCAGAGTCCCAACACGCAAGAATTCCCTCTCCTCACTGGCCTGACTCTCCATTTCCTCCTCCTCCTCCTCCTCCAAGTCCTCCTCTTCAGCCCATACACGCTCAAGAGTTAAGGACTGAGCACTGGTACCCTCTACTGTCTCGCCAACATTCTCCTCCTCTTCCTCCTCATCCTCATCCCCCTCCTCCGATACGCGCTGAGAAACAGACCGGAGGGTGCTCTGGCTATCAAGTGACGTATCTTCCTCCACCGTCTCTTGTGACAAGCGCAAAGCATCCGACTTGATGCTGAGCAGTGATTTTTTCAACAGGCAAAGCAGCGGGATGGTGAGGCTGATAATGGCGGCATCGCCGCTGACCATCAGTGTTGACTCCTCAAAGTTGCTCAACACCTGGCAGATATAAGACATCCACGTCCACTCCTCATTGTAGACTTGAGGAATCTGAGAGACCTGACTACCAGTTCTGGTGGAAGATGACATCTGGCAGTCTACAATCGCTCTGCGCTGCTGGTAAACTCTGGATAACATGTTTAATGTGGAATTCCATCTCGTGGGCACGTCGCACAACAGTCGGTGAGCGGGCAGTTGTAGGCGGCGCTGCGCTGCCCTGAGAGTGGCAGCATCTGTGCTAGACTTGCGGAAATGCGCACAGATGCGGCGCACCTTGGTGAGCAAATCAGACAGATTGGGGTATGTCTTGAGGAACCGCTGAACTATAAGATTGAACACGTGGGCCAGGCATGGCACATGTGTCAGTCTGCCGAGTTGCAGAGCCGCCACCAGGTTACGCCCGTTGTCACACACAACCATGAATGGCTTGAGGTTCAGCGGTGCCAGCCACACATCGGTCTGCGCCGTGATGCCCTGTAACAGCTCTTGGGCGGTGTGCCTTTTGTCACCTAAGCTCAGCAGTTTGAGCACCGCCTGCTGGCGCTTACCCACGGCACTGCTGCTGCGCCTAGAGCTACCGACTGAAGGCGCCGTGCCCACGGATGGTAATTCGGTGGAGGAGGAGGAGGAGGAGGGGTCGGAGGAGGAGGCATAGTACGTTTGAGAGACCGTGACCGAGGTAGGCCCCGCAATCCTCGGTGTGGGCAGTACATGAGAGGCCCCAGGGTCATTCTCGGTCCCAGCCTCCACCAAGTTAACCCAATGTGCCGTCAGTGAGATATAGTGTCCCTGCCCGGCAGCACTTGTCCACGTGTCCGTGGTTAGGTGGACCTTCTCAGAAACAGCGTTGGTCAGGGCACGGATGATGTTCTGTGACACGTGCTGGTGTAGGGCTGGGACGGCACATCGGGAAAAATAGTGGCGGCTGGGGACGGAATACCGAGGGGCAGCCACCGCCATGAGATTTCGAAAGGCCTCGGTCTCTACCAGCCTATAGGGCAGCATCTCCAGGCTAAGCAATTTGGAGATGTGGACGTTGAGGGCTTGGGCATGTGGGTGGGTGGAACTGTATTTCCTCTTGCGCTCCAGCGTCTGCTGTAAAGACAGCTGAACGCTACGCTGGGACACATTGGTGGACACTGTGGAGGATCGTGGAGGCGAAGGTGTGGTTTTCCGGCGGGAGACGCTCGTGCCAGGGTCCTGGGCAGGGGGTTGACTAGCAGAGGCAGCGAGTGACACAGGGGAAGGAGCAATGGTGTGACCCGCAGGGGGTGGTGACGGCCTTGGTTCCATTGAGTGGGGTGTTTAGCACTCATATGCCTGCGCATGCTGTGGTGGTTAGGCTAGTAGTGGTGGCACCCCTGCTGATCCTGGTGTGGCACAGGTTGCACACCACAGGTCCGTCGGTCATCCTCACTTTCTTTAAAGAACCTCCAGACTTGCGAAACATCTAGGCCTCGCCACGGGAGCTTCCCTACGTGAAACAGTTGCTGCTGATGCACCAGCTCTGGCCCTGCTTCTCCCTCTGGCCACACCACTGCGTCTTACAACCTGTTCTGGTGCAGCACTCGCCTCCGCCTCAGAAGCACTGTCTTCACTCGGCTTATCAACCCAGCTTGGGTCAGTCACCTCGTCATCCTCCGATTCCTCAGTCTGCTCCCCCCTCGGAATTCCTCCCCTAACAACAACTTCACCACTGTCTGACAACCGTGTCTCCTCATCGTCCGGACACCTCTTTACAAACTTCTTCCACTAACTCAACATTGTCATCATCATCATCATCACCCACAGACTGCGACAGTTGGAAAACTTGGGCATCGGAACGAGGTCAGCAGCAACCTGAGAAGTGGTTTGTGACTCTGGGAAGGTCCAGAAAACAGTTCCTGCGAGTATGCTGGATCGCATTCCAAATTTTCCTGGAGGGGGCAGACTGGGGGAAGGAGGTTGAGGTGGAGGAGCTAGAGGAGTGCTCCCTTGGGTAACGTGGGTGGACTGCGTGGAAGACTGACTGGTGGACAAATTACTTGAAGCATTGTCCACAATCCACGAGATCAGCTGTTCGCACTGTTGTAGTTTCAACAGTCCTCTACCACGTGTCCCTGTAAGTTGAGACATGAAGCTAGGGAGTGTAGCTCTGCGGAATTCCCCTGCTCCCTCATCAGCGGGTACTGTCTCACCCTGCCCAGGACCACGGCCTCTGCCCCCTGCAGTAATTGAATGCCCACGCCCTCGCCCTCAACCTTAGCCCTTGGGGTTGAACATTTTTTGTATATAGGTGTATGATAAAAAAAAAATAAAAAATTAAGTCCGGTAGAATTAAGTGACGTACAGAAAGTGTCACCTGGACAGATTATACGGATTGGAGCGAGTGTGCTGAACTGTGACACACAGAAAGGTTACACGCAGCTAAGTAAAATGGATTTGTATCACTGAGCTAAAACAACTGAAAAAATAATTTTTTTTTATATTTGTTTTTTTATATTTTTTACAATTTTGTTTTTTTGGGAACGTGACGTGCAGGAAATATGGTTAGAACTGACTGACACCCTGTTAACGGTGGCTATTTAGTCTGCGACCCAGACAAATGTCGCACAGAGAATTTTCTGGATCAAGCGGTAGATGATATTGGTAGCAAATGACTTGGTTGTATTCTGTGACGTACAGAAAGTGTCACCTGGACAGTATATACGGATGGGAGCGAATGTGCTGAACTGTGACACACAGAAAGGTTACACAAAGCTGAGTAAAATGGATTTGTATCACTGAGCTAAAACAACTGAAAAAATAATTTTTTTTTATATTTGTTTTTTTATATTTTTTTTAAATTTTGTTTTTTTGGGAACGTGACGTGCAGGAACTATGGTAGAACTGACTGACACCCTGTTAACGGTGGCTATTTAGTCTGCGACCCAGACAAATGTCGCACAGAGAGTTTTTCTGGATCAAGCGGTAGATGATATTGGTAGCAAATGACTTGGTTGTATTCTGTGACGTACAGAAAGTGTCACCTGGACAGTATATACGGATGGGAGCGAGTGTGCTGAACTGTGACACACAGAAAGGTTACACGCAGCTGAGTAAAATGGATTTGTATCACTGAGCTAAAACAACTGAAAAAAATAATTTGTTTTTTTATATTTGTTTTTTTATATTTTTTTTAAATTTTGTTTTTTTGGGAACGTGACGTGCAGGAAACTATGGTAGAACTGACTGACACCCTGTTAACGGCTATTTAGTCTGCGACCCAGACAAATGTCGCACAGAGAGTTTTCTGGATCAAGCGTAGATGATATTGGTAGCAAATGACTTGGTTGTATTCTGTGACGTACAGAAAGTGTCACCTGGACAGTATATACGGATGGGAGTGAGTGTGCTGAACTGTGACACACAGAAAGGTTACACAACAGCTGAGTAAAATGGATTTGTATCACTGAGCTAAAACAACTGAAAAATATTTTTTTTATTTTTTTTTTATATTTTTTTTTTTGTTTTTGGGAACGTGACGTGCAGGAACTATGGTAGAACTGACTGACACCCTGTTAACGGTGGCTATTTAGTCTGCGACCCAGACAAATGTC